>JBBIGC010000152.1:6682641-6696627 GCA_037576955.1 Lepidarchus adonis | reverse complement strand
AGGTCTACAATTTTGTTTCTGGTGTCCTTTGACAGCTCTTTGGTCTTGGCCATAGTGAAGTTTGGAGTGTGACTGTGAGGTTGTGGACAGGTGTCTTTTTTACTGATAACGACTTCAAACAGGTGCAGGTCTGTGAGAGCCAGAAATCTTGCTTTTTGTAGGTGACCAAATACTTATTTTCCACCATAATTTGCAAATAAATTCTTTCAAAATCAGACAATGTGATTTTCTTAATTTTTTTGTCTCATAGTTGAGGTATACTCATCTTTTTCAGTGGAAAAACTTGCACAACTGGTCGCTGACTAAATACTTTTTTGCCCCACTGTACATGGGCAGAACATGTCTATTTACTAGATAGACATTGTCAGAATTTTAAAAAATACTTCCTTTTAAATATCATATTATACCCAATTACTATTATACTGCCGAAATTCATTTTGTGCTATGGTTATTATGCTAAATGTTACATGCTTCATTCGAACTGAATAGTTTAAATCGTGGTTGGGACAAAATCAGGCATTTTAAAAAAAGTGATAGGGATATAGCTGCGGTATTAATTATACCCATAATTTGAATACCTGGCCTTTCAATCCTTGCTCTTTCAGTGATTCAATGTCATCCCTAGTTAGTTTCTGTGATTTGCCATCATCCACAATGTGTCTGTTGTCCAAGCCTGCTTCCTTGGTGTCTGTTTAGGTAGAAAGTTAAACAGCAACTGAATATGGTTCATTAAAATGATATAGATTTATGGTCTTATAAACCAACTACAGGCCTCAGCTGGCCTGCTCCCCATCACCTGTAGCATCATCAGCATGGTTTGGTTTTCGCAGAGTCAGCTTCCCACCACCATTCACTTCAAATGTAGAGCCATATAGCTCTCCAATGGCATTGTCCATGAAGAGCCACTGCTTCTCAAAAATCACTTTCCTGAGAGAAAAATAAATGAAATAAACTGCAATACATAAAAAGGCAATAAAGGCAATGCTGCATACTTGGGGTAGTAGCTGTGCTAGAAAGGATTATCCAAATCTTTCCAAAGACACTGAGACTGTTAAACTAAGTTTAATCTGTCTCTCTGGACTGTCAGTCTTCACATTTCTCAACATCTGTCTACATTTACTATTACAGATAATATTACACTTATGTTAGTGCTGCTCTGCATGGTCACTTATCTGCACCTTTTGCACAACCCACCTAAAGTTTTGTGTTGTAGTTTGTGTTTTGTTAAGTAGCTGATTGTATTTATTCCTCTCTTTTGCACTGCTTTTTATTATTATATTTCTTATTTTATTAAACATTTTCCCACACTCCTCCTCTCTCTTCCCACCTCCCGTGTATGCATATTGTATATAGACATAATAAGACATTAAAGTAAGAATTTTTTTTGTACATGTCCCTGTGCATTGTACACAATAAATCTCCAGAATCTTGATAAATAATCAACAGAATAATGATCAAAAGTGGCTAAGTTGATTAGATTTGACCAAAAGTTCAAGCCAGTGTTTGATAATGTGATATTGTTAAGCAGAACATTTACATTTACATTTATTCATTTGGCTGACGCTTTTGTCCAAAGCGACTTCCAGGTACAGGAACAATCAAGCATATATTCAGAAAACAGGTATTTCTGAGCCATTGCAGCATAAATCATGCATATTATTTACTTAATTACTCTATATTAATTATTTATTACTCTATATTATTTGGCTGAATGAAGCGCAGATCTCCACTGAGAATTAAGCCATTAAGCCATCACATCGTCTTCCGAGATGCCGGTGTTACACCGTTTTCTGTGACCATCGGGTGTTGTGACCTTAGGGGGCGCTGTTTAGCATTTTCATGCTGAATTAACGTAAAGTCCCAAGTTTACGTATCACTCTTAAAGTGACACCGTTGGCCGCAATCAGATTATGTGACCCTATCTGGTGTAAAACTTGTGATCAGATCTATGCAACATTATTTTATAATCAGTACAGATTTTGTAGATAAATTCAACAGGCTGGTGCTGGCGGAGTGGTAACCTAGTTTCCAAAACACAAGTCTTGTAGTAATGGTACCAGTAAGTATGAGTAGCATGATCAATGACTACAATATAATAATAAATTCAATTATGAGATGAAAAGTGGCTTTTACCGATATACATTATCAGCAGAATGTGAACAGTAACGAAACGTGCGATGTCACTTTAAGAGTGATATGTAAACTGAGTAGCAAGCGCGTGCACGTTGGGACTTTACGTTCATTTTGCATAAAAATGTGAAACAGTGCCCCCTCAGGTCACAACATTCGATGGTCACAGAAAACGGTGTAACACCTGTTACAAATATACATAACAAAAAACTCCACTTTTACATTATATTTGGACACTACATGTCTTGGTAGCGTGTTGTATTAGCGCATTACACCTTATAATAGCAGATCATACCAGAAGTAACTAGCTAGCTAGCATGACGTGAGAACTGTTTATCGTTGCTTTAATATTAGGATTGAAGTCAGGCTATGGAGCTAAAGAAAATACACAACTCACTTTTTCTTCTCAATCTGAACAGATTTATAGACGTCTCCTCTTTTCAGAATCACGTATTCACCCTCGTTTATCTTGCACTCCTCATCACTGTCCACCGCGGCGTCCGCCATTTCCAAAACTCGCAGACCGGATGATGACTTATTCGATAGCAAACGTTTCACCTTCAATAAAATATCTTAACACCAGAAATACAACAGGAACAAGCCATGGGCCGGGTTTGTTGCCTTAGCCGTATTTCAGAGACCTTCCCCACGTGTACACTACAGTTTACCGACCCGTAGGACAACTAATCTATCCAAACACACAGGCGCAGCTAGGAAAAGTAATGGAACACAGAATCGCTCAACGAAACTGAATGAGATAGGACCCGGGTGTATACGATAAAAGTCATAATGAAAAGGGAACTTTCATACAATTGGAAAGCCTTTAGTAGCACATTTGCTGCCTTTTATAACTACTTTTGTTTGTAATTTCATGCTAACTAGGCTTCACAGTACCTGTCTATGAAAGCCTGCAATTTATGAGAAATAAAACGGAATCAATTTTAATAAAACTGACACGCATTAGGTTTCAAAAGCCAAAGATTACTATTAAGAATATATATATATAAATATTAATTGCCAGTTTTCTGTCATCAGAAAAGAAGCAGGAAACATTGAAAGGTTACAAGCAATTAATTCATATTTCTTGCTTTCACCATTTGCTTTTATTACATCTTCCACTGGGGATTGCTTCTGTCCAAAGTCATTCAGTTTTTGAATGAATGAGTATAGGGATACTTTTATATTAGTTTACTCTATTAATCCCGGGGAAGAAATTATTCTCTGGATTTTATCCACCTGAGATTGTAGAACACACACCCACAAAAAGTGAACAGCTACTGTAGCAGAACCCACAGAGAAGTAAGGTGTTAGGTTCCACTTCTAGGTCAGGTTTTAGGTCTAGGCTATTTCTGACCCGACCAATGGGGTGCAAAGAACACAGTACCAGGTCTTGCAGTTGTAAAGAGTCTAATTTTCTATCTTTAAATAATTTTTATTTTAAAATTTAAAACAAGTGGATTATCTTTGGTTTAATCTCCCATTTTCCATTGTAGGTTAACATAAAAAAAGGATGAGGCACTTGAGGTACAACTGTGTAGCCGCTTGTGTGAATGTTCGTCCTTCTTGGGAAAGTAGCAATGCCAGTGATTGCTGAGGGAATAAGTTGTGTTGTGGGAACACAGCTGTAACTGGTTGAGGTTATGATCAGAAAGAGGGAAGAGTTAAAGTTAAACTGTCAATAGTGTGCACCAAAGTGTACAAACTGAATACTAATCAATTTGGCATATTAAGCATTGTACCTTTTCTGTTAAATGTGTTATTTATATCTCTTTCCAAAGAAACATAACAGTACTGTTTTAACTCTTTGAACTGGAAATAAAATATTTTAAAGGGTGGCCTCTGACAATTACATACTAGAGTCAACTGCAAACTGTAATGATAATGTAACTGCAATGAAAGGTAATCATATGTCAATGTTTTGCTTTATATACATACGTTCAACAGAGTTTTGGTTGACATTTTTTAATAATTAACATCCACTTTCATTTCTCAATACTTTAATGTGATTGTCTTTTTACATCTTCAACAAGTATAGAATAATTTGCATGAAATACATTTTTAGTTTTTACAAATGAAACTATTAAAACAAAATGCAATTCATAAAAAATACAAACAAACGTAAAACAATATAAAAGAAAGATCTCTTCCAATGAAGAAGTCACTGCCAATGTGTAATTTCTGTGGCTTTCTCTAAATAATGGAGCATCAATACAGATCTGAAAATGTCTATCAAATATCAGAGTTAGATCACCCTCAGAGCAGCTGTGGTCTGTCTTACCATGAGTCTGCCATGAAATCTACCTTGAAGCTTGGGAGATGATTTTCAAGAGTATCCAAATAGTCATATTCTTCACCAAACTAACCACAGCGGTTTTCTTCTTTGTGAGCACTTGACTTATGCTTATCTAGAAATCAGGCCTACCTTCTGAACGACAAATTTTAAGTAATAAAAAATATTATAAGACTGACATAATGAAAAAACAACATAAAACTCTCTGTAAACTGCTACATGGTATACATGTTATTTTACTCTTGTCCCCCTGTAAGTTTGCGGAAGAGTTCTTCATCTAGTGTTTCATTCTGGTCTTTGGAGCGAGTTGAGAGGAAAATGTAGCCTCCAATGTATTCATGAACCACTCTACAGTCACAGCTCTGACAGCAGAATGCTACTGACACACTCTGATCAAATTCAATGGCCACCTGAAACAGAAAACATAAATCATATAGTAGACGCGGTTTCAATAAAAGATCAGTCGGGGCCCTCAAAAGGCTTTTGAAGCTACTTTGGGGCATTGAAAGAACTGAAAGTCCTGAATTTAGAGCCAGCAGAGTTCTCCTCACCTGTTTGATCTCCCAGTTGACATTCCACTGTTTCATGTTAGCAAACCTCCATGTGGTCACTGGCAGGCGTGTGGACATGTCAATACGGATTAGTCTGTTGTAGGAGACACCCAGTATCTCATCCTTCTTACACCCTTTGAATCTGTTTGCACACAGAGAACAGGGTGTTTTCTTATAGCTCAATATGAGGAGAAATTACAAGAATAAAACAACCCTTACAGAACCATATGTCCTCAACACCACACAACTTTTCAGGTTCAGTAGGATTTTCTATTCTTGAGTCGAACTGTTGCTTCATTTATGACGTACTATATGTTTAAAAAGGTACATGTTAAAGTAACTCTGGTTATATATTACACTAGTTTGGGTCCAAAAAATGTGCCCTGTAACAAAACAAGCCCCTCAAAATTGCTACCACTGGGATAAGAAAAAGATTCATTTATTTTATTTAAATGTATTTGATGTCTGCAAGTGTAATACGCCTTTTAAGCCTGAATGATTAAAAAGTCTTTGGTGTTTGCACACTTACCTGACTATGTAGTACTTGATGCCAAACTCTGGTAAAGACTGCCATGCTTGGATGAATCGCATTTTAGCTTCCATGAGAGAAAGCTGGGAAATGTTGTGATGGGCCTCCAAGATTCGTGTGGACAACTACAATATAAAACATATAAGAAAATCAAAAACATATAAGAAAGTCAAAGTAAAACAACAGCTACCTTTTTAAATTTTCTAAAAAAAAATAATTTCAGACTCAAAAATTCCATACAGTGCATATATGGGAACTAACATGTGATGACACTTGGCTTTGACCTTACGCTCTTGTGTAATCCATGAAAATTATACAAACTGTATGTGCACAATTGAACACTCACTCACTAACACATTCACTAACCAGAGTACAAAGTGTCTACAAACATTTGGACATACAGTGAAAGTGACTATTTGTCATTGCGAGCACAGCTCATCACATAAAGTGCACAACAATTAAATGTGACCTCTGCATTTAACCCATCACAAGTGCACATGTGGAGCAGTGGGCAGCTATAGTGTTGGATAATGGGACAGTATCATGGTATGTAATGGGACAGCACCTTGCTCAAGGGTACCTCAATGATACCTGGGACAGGACTTGAACCTGCAACCTTCCAGTCACAAGGGAAAGGTCCTAACCACAAGACTGACACTGCCCAGCGTACAGGGTCCATAGAACTGCTTGCTGTATTTACATTAGGAATCTTTTAAATATCATTAGTTGGAGGCAAAGCACCACAAGATGAAACCTCCTTTACTTGTTTGTTCTTGTATTTTTTGGCATATCGTGGCGAGACAAAGCATTCTGCATTCATCTCCATTGACTCCACATCAGGTGTCGCTTGGCCAGGTGGGGGCGCCAAACTTTTCATCTGTAGGAAAGACTGAATGTTCTTGACTTCCGTGTTGTATGAGCTGTAGGCCATTGTCTTGCCTTTAGAGGCCAGGATGCAGGCAGCTTTCCACTTGGAATACTGTGTCTCCTGTAGTAAAGATTTAAAAGATTTGCAGTGTTACTTGTACACGAACAGTGCTTTAATCAGTTTACTGAGTGTATACATAAAAGACCTGTATTATACTGATGCCACACCACTCACATTTTCACAGCGAATATACACCTCATTCATTCCATCTGCGACAGGCAGCAAGAGTTTGATGCCAAACTTCTTTTCTGTCACATTGACATCTGGAACAACTTCACAGCCTGCACGATCAGTGTGGAATCAAACAACACGCATGAATCTTTAACCATAAATGAGGCTGTTTGAATGCTTTCTAAAGGCATATGATGCTCACCTCGCAAATGGAGCTTTTCAATAGGCTCCCCATGGGCTGACTCTTTGTTTTTGTAATAGGAAATGTTGGTGTCTCTGAATACGAACCAGTAATCTTTATATTGTCGCAGTAGTCGCTTGGGCCTGCAAAGCAAAAATGATAAAAAGAGCTGTGACTGCTGTAGAGAGAGATAAACAAACACAATTTCTTAATAGGGTTCAAAATACATCAAATACCAAAATGATGAGAGATTAAGCTGCCTTAAACACCTTAACATAGCTCACCTATAAAGTTTAAGGGTGTCTTCTAACTTTGGAATATCTGTAATATCTTCCTGAAGGCACAAAAGAAGGCATATAGAAACTGTTATTAATTATTATAAACATTATCATTCTGGGCACTGACTGAAATGTTTAAACCTCTTGCGTACCAGAATCCTGTCTGTGCTCCTTCCTTCTAGTGTTGTCTCTAAATGTGAGAGGGCTGCCTCCACTTCATCAATATCAGGTTCGTCCAAGAGGTCCACAGGTTTACTAGACATGGTCAGTTGACATATATGATACTGAAAGAGAGGCAGAAAGAATGGGCCTGTTTTCCTGTTTTCTCTTAAATTTGTTCTTAAGAAAAGTTCTATGAAACGCTACATTAGATTTAATTTAAATCCTTTTGGAGAAACAGTAATGGGGATGGAAACACAATATTTTGGAGATGTTTTTCCTCAGTAGAGATACTCAAAGCAAACCTTCTGCCTCAGTCTGTTAAAAACATGAAGTTCAAACCCATTGAATAGTACAATGTTCCTAAGCACAAGCACAAAGCACCCGGAGTGACAGAATAACTTAAAAAAAAAATAGAATACAATATGATAGAAAAGAATATAATATGATAAACCTTTATTATCCCACAAATGAAAAATGTAGGTGTTACAGACAAAAGGAATATATGAGAAAAACACAGACAAGTATGTTCTGGTCTATATGCACAAAATAAAAATAAGAATAATCTTATATACATAAACACCAAGAATCTTTTATAAGATCTACAGAAATACGTACAAAATATGTATAAATATACAGAACTATGTATAAGTATGAGGAGATGTGGATGATGCAGATGAGTTAAAGAAATATAAAGTGCACAAGCACATTGTATGTGAATAGCAGCAATTGAAAACAGATGATGTATCAATCTTAGATGATAAACAAACAAAAGGAATAGGTGAAGCCTTCAGTTTGAAATTTGCTTTCTAGAAGCATCAACCATCCAACCTGGAGCAAATCTGATCGGAATAATGGATAAAATTGACCAAACAATGTGCAAAGCTGGAAGAAACTTACGTAAACAGACAGAAAGATATTAATGCAGCAAAAAGTCATCCTACGTATGTAATACCTATGTAATTTTTTCAATTTGTATAATTTTTTACATTTAATTGCATGAGGTTGCAATAAATGTGCTGTCTGTCGAAATCTATATAAGCATTAAATGTAATCCATACAAATCTAATGACTTTCATAGAGGTTGGATTACAAAACATTTTATACTGTATATAGTACTATTTAATATATACAGTGGTTTGAATAAGTTTTTGCCCCCTTTCTGGTTTATTTTTTTATTTTCCATGTTTGTCACACATAAGGTCAGTGTTCACGACTCCACCATAAGAAAGAGACTGGGCAAAAATGACCTGCATGGCAGAGAGCCAAGGCGAAAAACACTGCTGAGCCACTGAGAAAACATTTTGATGATACCCAAGACTTTTGGGAAAATACTCTGTGACGAGACAAAACATTTTGGAAGTTGTGTGTCCCATTACATCTGGCATAGAAGTAAAACCACATTTCAGAAACAGAACATCATGCCAACAGTAAAATATGGTGGTGGTAGTGTGATGGTCTGGGGCTGTTTTGCTACTTCAGGACCTGGGAGACTTGTTGTGATAAATGGAACCATGAATTCTGCCGTCTACCACAAACTTTGGCCATCTGCTTGTGACCTCAAGCTGAAATGAACTAGGATTGTGCAGCAGCTGTCGTGGTTTGTGGTTAATGATGGAAGCAAATGCGAGGAATAGTACAGAACAGTATTTAATAAAGAAATTAACACTAAGCACATACGACAGGGAAACATCCAACATGAAACGACACAGACCAAACCAAGAACTAGACAATAAAATAAAGACATGACAATGAGCTACAGCTGGGACAGGGCGGAGACTTAATTAGGGACAACAGGTAATGGGACATGAACGAGAGAACAAACAAAAGGTTGCCACCTAGTGGCCAAACCTCACAGCAGCACAAGCTTAAATCATGCTCAAAAACCATCCAATGTGACTGAACAACAAAAATTCTGCAAAGATGACTGGGCCAAAATTCCTCTACAGCACTGTAAAAGACTCATTGCAAGTTATCGCAAATGCTTGATTGCAGTTGTCTTTGACTAATATTAGAATTTGCTTAATGATCTGAAACATTTAAGTGGGACAAACATGGGGGCAAAATCAGGAAGGGGGCAAACACTTTTTCACACCACTGTATACAGTTTATACTATATAAAGCTTATCTTTGGCAATAATAATCATTATGTATTATAAAAGTGACTCAAAAAGACAAAATGGAAAAAGGAAAAATCATAAAATTCTAGGTGTCAGATTTTATTTACAGTATATTACTATTCCCCTCCTGCACCCTGTTCTATCTGGCCTGTAGAAATCAATCATGTTACTTATTCTCACTGTTGTGACACTTTTTATCATATTGAAATTCTGAACCTGTAGGGATACTGAGGACCGTGTGTCATTTCCTCTTACTAGTTAATGAGGATAAAAAAAAAAGCCTAAATAACAAAGCATTGTACAGAACAAGATTTAAAGTACACTACGTAGATGTAACTGTTATGTATTGTTGGAGGAAAGAACCTCCTCTCGCACTAAAGACATGGATTGCCAGTAAAAATGCATTGTCCTCGGCTCCACCATCAACCGTTCAGATGTTAAGCAGCAGCTTCTCTCAGCTCACTGGCCTTAGTGTTCAGAACAAAACATGCACTCTTGTGTTTGTGATGCCAGTCCAGCATGTGTCACACCGATCATAATTTTCTGTACTCTTGGTGGAACTGTACCTGCAGGGAGGCAAACATCAGCATCTCTTCCTCAGTGCACTCAATCTCCTCTAGAAGAATGGCCCAACGTGCCTGTTCATACAGCTGCGTAATCCTTACTGCATCATACTGGAGAAAAGACAGTTTAACACCACTGAACACTCCCAATATTAATTACTACCAAAAAAGCAGAACTATCATGAATAAAAGTGTTTTCTCTTAATCGGTTTGTGACAGTTATTTTTTACATTTCCTTGGACAGTGTAAATACAGTGGAGAAAATAATCATTTGACTTCTCGCTGATTTTGAAAGTTTGTGCACTGACAAAGAAATGAACAGTCTATAATTTTAATGATAGGTTTATTTTAACACTGAGAGATAGAATATCAAAAAGAAAATCCAGAAAATCTCATTATATAAAATATATTAATTAATTTGCATTTCATTGAGTGAAATAAGTATGTGATCCCCTAGTAAAACAAGTACTTAGTACTTGGTGGCAAAACCCTTGTTGGCAGCACAGAGGTCAGAGGTTTCTTGTAGTTAATGACCAGACATGTGCACATGAAGGAGGAATTTTGGCTCACTCCTCTTTGCAGATCAGCTCTAAAGGTTACATGCTGTCACTTGGCAACTCAAATCTTCAGCTCCCTCCATAGGTTTTCTTAGGATTAAGGTCCAGAGACCGACTAGGCCACTCCATGACCTTAATGTGCTTCTTCTTGAGCCACTCCTTTGTTGCCTTGACTGTATGCTTTGGGTCATTGATGTGATGGAAGACCCATCCACCACCCATTTTCAGTGTCCTGGCAGAAGGAAGGTTTTATGGTATGTGGCCCCATCCACCCTCCCATCGTTGCGATGAAGTTGTCTTGTTCACTTAGTAGAGAAACCTCCCCAAAGCATAATTTTTGCATCTCTAAGTTTGTGACAGTAGGGATGGTAATTTTGGGGTCATATTCAGCATTTGCCATCCTCCAAACATGAAGAGCTACATTTTGATCTCATCTGACCACAGAACCTTCTTCTAAGCACTCTCTGAATCATTCAGTTGTTCCTTGGCAAAGTTCAGACGGGCCTTCACATTTGTCTTCTTAAGCAGGGGGCCTTTGCAGGCATCCATTACAGTTTAGTGTGTTACCAATGTTTTTTTGTCTGACTGTGAACCCAGCTGCCTTGCGATCATTAACAAGCTCCTCCCATGTAGTTCTAGTCTCATCTCTCACCTATCTCATGATCAACTCCCCCAGCCCATAGTTTATAAAGTAGTGGTTACAACAGCGCAGGTTTGGTGATTCTCCCTCAGTGCCTCCAGCCATTGCATGAATGTGTGAAACTCCCTTGGCAGAAGCACTTGATTTAACCACCGATTGAGCCCAAAACCAGGGATTTGATGGTTACTAATAATAATTCAAAATTTCCATGAGGAGAATTTTGGAAATGGTAACACATTGACAAACATGTACTGTTCACTATTCACTATTAATTTTATTTGTATTAAATCTAATATTAGTGATCTGAAAATACAAAAATAAAAACACTTACTCTTAAATATACATTTCTCAAGGGTCTAAGACTTTTGCACAGTACTGTATGTTGAAGACAGAGTACATGTACAATTTCTGAGTTATAACTGTACATAAAATGTCACAGACATCTTACCTTAGGATTGAGATCAAAGAAGCAATGGTATTTGAAGCGCAGTAAAAGCCTGTCATTCTCCTGGACACCCTGCTCCATTAGAGAGCTCGAGGAGTCTAGCCACCTGCCAGGTACAAGGATTTGTATGTTTCCATTGTAATAAATGCAGTTCTATGTAGTGATACTAATATGACAGTTCTCCTAATTGTACTCTCACCCTGCATTGATAACAGCTTTATCCTCCATGCTGAGAGATTGGTACATCTTAGACAGCTCCTCTGGAGACACATTGGGCTGGCTGGAAGTCAAAGGATTTTCCCCAAACCACAGGCTGGTGGCTGATGCAGGGGTTCCGTTCTCCGGGTCATAGGTCGCAGTCATGGTTTTACTGTACAGACTGCTGCCAGCTACAGAGAGTCAAAGTATATGATACTAATCTGTGGCCTTGTCCCAAACTTCATTAACATAATTATGATTACTGTTACTTTAGGAAATGCAGCACAGATGCACTTTTAATGCATTTTGTAATTCTACCCCAGAGCAGGTTATTAGATATCTCAAGCTACTTACTCATAATCATAACTATGCCAGCAACCGGTCACAGAAAGTGTATAAAACTTTGAATACAATGAATTTAATTGTCATGCCCTAAATCCAACTAAACAGGACAAAATTGCTCTTTTTGTTATGAAATAAACAGTTGGTAAGTACTGATGCTATTTAAGATGCATATTGTGGCATAATGAGACATACTTACACAAAGAGAAATATTGTCATACTGCTTACTTCAAATAATTGATCAAACAGGCTAAATTAGTTTGTAATAAAGTATTTAAAAATCCAAAATATACCATGGCTTATGACTGCTAGTGAGTGACTGTCTTGTGCTTAAATGAGAAAAAAGCAGAACATTCTCCTACGATTCAGCATTTTAACTTTTTCCGAAGCTATAACCATAGTTTATTAAACTTCTTATTTTATGTTAACAGAACAGTGATCTGTGGTTTATGTTGAGTTAACTCACTACTTCAAGCAACCGAGTTTTACAAAGTTAAAACACTAAATCTTAATTTGAGTGTATGGGTTTTTAGTGCCAAACGTAATGGAATGTTCATCATTGGCCAGGACAGTCATTCAGCCATCAGAACATGCAAGTAAAGCATTTCACAAGGCCCAAAACCAAATGAAAACAGGAATGTCTACAATATACAATATAATATGTCTGCAAGCCATGCAGGGAATCACTTAAACAATATCAGTGTCAGATTATGTGTGTTTCCCTGACTCCTGCATTCATTAAATATATTAGCAATTGTGTACAAAACATGACAGTCTTAGATTTTCCAGTTACCTTTTGCTTTCCTTAAATTATGAGACTATATATACAAGAGCATTGACTCCAGTAATGTTCTCCTAATATAGACAGAGTAAACAGAGTCAGAGTACTTGTGAAGTGCACGGCTATCAAGCAGGAATAAAAAAGTGTTTTAATCTTATTACATTACCTGTGCCACTGATAATGTCCAAATCTATTATATCATCTTCAGCTTGCCCTTTAGCCTTGTCTTTTTTCTTTTTCTTTTTCGGATCATCTGGTGGTTTTAGGAGGGACAACTCCTCAGATCTTCTGATATCTAGAAGTAATATGTTCATAATACATTTATTCATAACATGTTTTTCCTTTTGATTTGTAAGAATTAAGTCCAGTGTTTCTAACAGTTGAGTGGTTCTCAGTCCTGGTGCTGGGCATTTCAGTGCGAACACATCCACCCCCGGAAGGACTTGTTAATTGTCGTTTGTAAACTGGATCGGGTGCTATGGTAGGGAAAATAAGTTCAGCACCAGGTTTGAGAACCACTATAATTTTCTTTTAAAAACGCTTGGTTTTGCTATAAACACAATCCATCACCTTACTCTGGATCCCCACCAAAATGCTGAGAGTAACATCAGACCATAGCAGGTCTTCCCACACTTACTGAGTACTTTGCAAATTTCTTCTACAGCCTTGAAGACCACTGATGAAAAGGTGATGGTTAATTTGATGGTCTTCATGTTGGGCAGCTGCAGACACAGTGGTTTGTGCTGGGGGGTGAAGCGCAGATCAGCATCTGCCTGCACGCCGTACTTATCCAGAGTCCAGTGGTTTTTCAGCAGCCAGCAGTTCTTCTGTCCCCACCACAAGGCATGATCTGACCAGTTATGAGGGACCTCTGCCACAGCAAAAAGCAGTTTGAGTTTGATTGGTGTTTTATTTATCTTTGACCACTCTGAATTCACTAGACCATGCTGAATGTGGGAACTGTAGGGGTCTATCATTGATGTACAGTATTGCTCAATAAAGAGGGATACCACAATAATTTATCTATTTAATATTTTATTACATGCATTATTATTATTATTATTATTATTATTATTATTATTGTTGTTGTTGTTGTTGTTGTTATTATTATTATTATTATTAT
>JBBIGC010000152.1:6653563-6669294 GCA_037576955.1 Lepidarchus adonis | reverse complement strand
TGTGTGTGTGTGTGTGTGTGTGTGTGTGTGTGTGTGTGTGTGTGTGTGTGTGTGTGTGTGTGTGTGTGTGTGAGTTGTTATTTCTCTCACTTTAACAATTGCTCATCTGTACACCTAAGTACTGTGGAATACAGTCAGAGAAATAACTCCCTGCAGATAAGAAGCACTGTAGCTCCCCCACAATTCAAAGCTTTGCCATAATTCACACTGCACTGCTTTAACTAAAGGGGCTGTCTGTTACTGGGGCCAATTGCATGTTTGTCCTCCAAATTGTTGGTGCAGCAGAAAGACCATGAAGCAAAAAAATGGAAAGAAAGACAGAAAGAGCAGGCTAGCAACATAATGATGACCTACTTAAAGAATGGAACATATCAGGCATTTTTATCCTAGTCATATATCGCTGTGTGACTACACTGCATAAGAATAGACATGCAGAAAGGCTCGCACACACATACACTTCAACTGGAGCCCTTAAGTCCATTTAAACATGTAATTTGCCCCGAGAAAAGAGGAAACAGGAAGAGTCTGTCGTCCTCTACCTAAACAGGTCCTAGGCCTTATCCTGAAATGCTATAGAGGGCACGTTAATGTCATCTGATGTTCAGCACTTCAGAACACCCACCGATGTAAGATTTTTGAACTGAGATATGAATGTTTTATGCTAATTTATTTCAAGGGGCAGCTACTGTTATAACATGGCCATTCGTAATAATTATCTCTTTGGATTTGATTAAGTACATGGATGTTAATATGAACTATTCAGAACTATACATTTCTGCAGCTAACTCTTAAATACACAAGTAGCGTGTTAGCGCTAACAAAAGCTCTTTACACGAAAAAATGATTTGTTATCTTATGCATCTCATGGGAGCTCTGTGAACAGAATGGCCACATTGAGGCATGATGGTCATAAATGCGGTGCTGAAACGGCATTATGAGGTGGCGTGTGAAACCATCTGGAAGAGATCTGGCATTTTTCAGAATCCATTTTTGTTTAGCCAGCGTCAAAGACACACATACGGCTAGCCGCCATACGCTCTCCTGGCTGAATGAATTCCATTTTTCCATTCACGCCGAGGAAGGAGATACTGCGCGAGGCAAAGCAGAATCTGATAAGCCCGATGACAAACCAGGGGGATTGTTGACAGGCCCCTGACATTTCTGGCACTGCTTCCCTGACCCCTTCAGCTTGCTGAAATGTGGATCACTTGAACAGACTCCTCTCAGCTCAGAGATACTGGAGAAATGTGCTAAAGATAATGTTTTAACAGCCAGTGCCATGCTCCCCTTGTTCTGAGCAGAGATGCTTGTTAAAAGGTTCTAGACATTTTACTTCACTCCTGCCGTAGACCTAGAAACAATACTGAAAAGTTGTGATGTTGATTATGTATGAAAAGTTAATTGTATGTTGTTGTTTTTTCACTAAAAGTGTTGAGGCTAAGCATTTTTTAGCTTAACTTTGTGTTAGGAAAAGCAGTGTGGCTTGAAAATGATATTTTGTCTGAAAGCACTTGCTTTTGGTCAAGGTTAAGGACCTCAGAAGAGTCCAGATGTCCACGAAAGTTACAGTAGAAGTCTTTTCAATATTAAACCACAATGCTGACTTCTCTAAATATAAATCTAGCTTTTTACTGCAGTTCCATAAATCCCTTTCTTCCTGTGTCTCCAGCCATGGTTATGGCTAATCTGAATAAACTTGTTGCAGTTTTAAGTTCATGGTGAAGAATGCTGCTGGTTTCTCAAACATGGAAAAGGAATTCAGACTATTGAAAGTCTTTGGCTCCCATTGTTTTGAGATGAAATATTTAGATATATATTCAAGTGTGCTCCACATGCTCAGAGCAGCCTTATAGCAAGACTCCCCGCACGCTTCTGCTGACTGGCATACCAGAACCATTTGTGGTCATTTGCAAAGATCTGGGCGCCTCCAGCACCTCCTCCTGTGTTTCAATACATTTGGAGAAAATCTTAAGACTTTTAGTTACTCACTTTAAATCAGCATCATTAACAAAGTTGTTAGTTCAAATCCAACCTCTACATTACGTCCAGCAGTCAAAGGTCAAGAGGATCTGTCCACGGCCACACAGGGATTATCCCGTTGACATTCCATTTCCAAGCCTTTTTGCCCTAAATCAGTGCAGCAAGGTCTTGGCAGGGCAGGCATCAAAGAGCAATTACTGTCGCATTAGTGATGATCAAGCCATGTTTCTCAAGTGCACAGAGAAGCTACTGTTTTTCACTCATTTTCTTTAGGTCCTGTCTGTCAGATGGTAGTGTTCACTCTGTCTCAAGCTCACGAACCATTATAAGGTGCAGGTGCCCTCTAGATGAACTCGTCCCAAACAATTTAGCACCTATGGCCGCCATTTCACTTCAGATTTCATATGTCCTTTTAAAATGAAATATGGCTCCAGTATATTCTGATGATAGGATGTTGTCTTTGGCTTGTCAGAAGGAAATGACTTAATCTCCCCTCTCTGCACATGCTGAAAGATTCAATGCAGTGCTTTGCTGCTGTTCAGTTGTTGTTTAAAGCACACCATTAAAATTATGCATCCAAAAGAAGGTTCATCTCATGCCCTCATATTCATACACAATCAAGATGAAAAACAATAGTAGAGGCAGCTACTTTGGTCAGTGAAAGACCCAAATTCTTCACATTCCTGCTAGTGCTCAAGCAGGTAATGGATCTTAAGAGGCCATATCTGCGTTGTAGCTGCTCCTCCGGGATGTCCTGTATAGCTCTCGGCTTACAGGAACCTCCCGAAAACGGCCTCAGGTGCTGGGATTACAACTCCTGTGAGTGCAGAACAAAGATAGGCTGAGTCCCCTCTGAGCACTACCCTGTTTCACTCCCTCACCTGCAACTCTATAGTGGAAGTCATGCAGTAGCAGGCTTTATATTTGTGGTTCATTATTTCTCTTATGGTATTCATTTATTTGATATGTTATGTTCATTCATTTATATGATTAGTTATGTTTTCTTATATGATATCTGACTTTTTTTTCTGGATTATTTACTGTTGGTTTGGTTTTGCAACCATCCTTTCATGAATGTAGTTCTAAAGGTTTATGACAGGCTGTACTAAATTTGTCTACTTCAATGAATGAATGCTTTAAGCTACCTAGTGCTTCATCATTTTCAGTTTGTGGTCTCTTTGGGTGTATGAGTTTTACAGCAATGAGTCCTGAAACCATTTCCCTTGGCACATTTTTCTGGGTTGCTTACCATTGGTTTGGGTATGCCTATGTAATTCTGGAAATGCCATCTTAAAACTTTTGTAGCTTTATGACAGACTGTACTGAATTTATTCACCAAGCACTGAATGAATGCTTTAACCATTAGACTACCAGCCAGTCCGAGCTGAAATAACACATATGCAATTAGGGAGTGAGAAAAAAAGTACAAACACACAGTCACACACGATAGATGATAGATTTTTCAGTGATAAATAATATTTTGGCATTGAAATTGAAATGACATTTTAAGACTATTCTATTGGCAAATAAAGTTGTTTTAAGCATTACTTCTTGAAAAAAGCAGAAATATGTGCATTAAATATGTAACATATCAACAAAAAGATCTGAAGTAAATAAGCTGAAGAATGATCTTTGATTATCTAAAGTGTAACATTCATATAGACTAGTTTACTTGTTATTTTCTGGACACATGTCAATCTTTTTAAATGAAAAAACGTTTTGGAAATACTAAGTATTGATAGAATTTGCTTTTATACATACACCTTTAGACCATCATACCTTTATCGTTCTGTAAAATGCATATCCAGTTAAGTGTGCCCAAACATTTGACTGGCGGTCCAGCCCTTCATTATTTCAAATTCGTGGTCACTTTGGATGTGTGAGTTTACAGCAGTGGGTCTTGAAACCATTTCCGTTCACACATGGCACCAAGACTACTTTTGGTAACAATTAAGCTTTTAAAGATGCCTGGACACCCAAAGAAGACAAATTACAGCCCATCTCTCCTATACAACAACCAGCCCACAATGTCTGGAGCTTGAGACCCTGACTCAAGCCTTTCATCTCAATCGCTCATCTCAGGGAAATTGATTAAAGGCGCTTGAAATGACTTCCTCTTTCTTAAACCTATTATTTTCCAATATCAAGTGCTCAGATTGAGGACTGTTTAACCGTTGTTTCCTCTACTCATTCTTATTTGTGTTTTTGTTAGAAGTAAATGAAGCGTCTTCCCTGTTTTTCTTGTTCGTCATCAGCCTCTAATACTTGAGTGGCTCATGTAACATTAGACCCATCATAAGGCATAGTGCACCAGGCCTGTCACAACCCTGAGTGAAGCCAGTCCCCTTCCAGACCCTCACACAAAGAAGCCAGGTCACAAAAGGTTCTCTGGACGTCTACTGTTGTATTTAAATGCTTTTGAAGTTTCAAGCAAGAGGACTCACCAAGATAATGGAACCCCCTCATGACTTTGACCTCTTAGTGACATGAATCCCTGGTGACTGTAGTGCTCCTTCTTTTGCCGTCTGCTCATCACTCAGCAGTCATGCTATCCCTTCCGGAGAGGTCAGCAAGGTTAAATGATCAATGCATTTCTTCAGTGATGGTTTGTGAAATACTATCAGAAGATAAAAGAAATGGAAGTAAGATTGACATCTATACATGTCACCTGATTAGTTTGGTGAAATTGGGCCCTGAATTGTACAAGAACTCTAAAAGGAAAAAGCCTTTTTTATTTTAGGGCAATGCTTCATTTTCTTGTCACAGTTTGTCAAAGGAGACGAAATAGAGTATGTTTGGAATGGCAATATGTCATGCTTTTTTTTAGTTGAAAGCAAAGTGGAGCTTGGAAAACAGCTGGCAGACACAAAGCTTGGAGCAGAAGAAATGAAAAGATAAGGAGAGATGAGGCACTTTGATTCTGAAGAACACAGGGACAGTGCCTTTGAGTCTACAGTCTGCAAACAGGATGTTTCATACAGTACCTTCAAATACAGCAGTTATCCAAAACACTTGAAACACCTGCTTTTATCTGTGCTCAGTATCAACGCAGGAGCATATTTTCCCTTCTTGTTCATTTGTGTATAGCACCATTCATGTTCCACTGCATGAGGTGTCTGAAGAGTCGCCGAGGATGAAACACTGCTTTGGAGGCAAGAGACAAAGGGGGAAGTCCGCTTAGAAAGAAAACATTCTCAGATGATAGAGCAACACCAGCTTAATGCTGGTTACAGTACATATGTACCTGCAGGTGGTCCCAGACACCCTATCTAAACAGCAGCGTTTGATCGAAAACAGGCTGTTTGGTGTGATGTACCGGCTGCTGGCGCATTGCTTGCTTTAATGATTAATCTGATGGAGACTGACTTTTATCTGAGGATGTTCAGAGCAAGTAACGACAGGTGTTGTACTTCACACCTTGCAGGCCTGTGTTCTCCATCCCAGAATTTTATTAGACGTACTAAAGATAAGTGATGTATCAGCACATAGAAATACCCTAAGCTAATTATTTCCAGCATTCCTTGATCATTTGATTATGGTGAAAATGTTCAAAAACCTTATGTTCAGGCCACACTGACATAAAGTTATCATAAACGCTGCTTTTGTCTTTCCACCTTTGCTAGTGCTTATTAAAATAAACCTTTTTAATAGTTAATGTTATTTTTCTGGACAGCTTCCTTAGGTCTCATTTAGCCTTATAAATGGTGCCTTTCTGTAAAAGTATTACCAAATTTTCCAGATCGTTCAAGTTGTGTTAATCATTTCCAGGGTGCTTCATCATATCTCCAAGATTTCCTGGTTTAGAAGTGTTTTCCTTGAAAACATAGTTTCAACCAGAACTCTAGGTTATCCAGCAGACCACACCTCTCACCCTGTCTGCAGTCTCAGTAAACCTTCTCATTCAGTTTTGTGGCAGATGCGTAACTGACCAACAGAATGAATCTATGCACAAAGCTTGACCTTACTGCCTCTGAGGTGGTAGATGGGACTTTCCCTCCCAAGCGGACCTTTCATCATCGATTCAAGCATTGAGTTTTAATGAGGAACCACAGCTTACTTTTTGACAAGGGTGAACAAAGCTGGCTTTTGTGCGCCAGATCTGGGAGGCCAGTAGCTCTTGTCATGTACATATGAAATTAATTATAAGGAAATACTAAAACACTTGGGTGGAAATTGCTTTTCACCAGATGTTCCGCATATGAGGATCAATTTAGTATTCTTAGTGTAGCAAAATGACTCCACAAGTTCAACGCTGGCCTCTTTGATGAAAGCCAATCTGTCACTCAATGCACATAAAAAGAAGCTGAAGTTCTATGCTACTGTTTGTTCCACTTTATAGAGCCTTAGGTAATGTGATTATTTAACCAGGTTAGGAAAACAGAATGTTTCATTCTTAAGTAAAAATTTGACATAGTGACAAGGAGTCCAGTGTTTCTCAATGATCCATACATAAACCGAGCAAGAGACCCTTCTCCGCTTCTCAGCTTAGCGAGAGCAATGGCAACTCAGTCGGGAGCTTTCTTTAGCGAGAACTCTTACGGTGTGTGTGGGGTAGAGCTTGTGTGATTGAGAAAGAATGAGATCAGTTTTTAGGTGAGAATTAACATTCAGCTGGAAGGCACAAACATTAATTTCCGGAGTTATGGGTACATTCCTTAAAAGTTATGCGCTAAAATATTTATTTCAAGGCCATATTGTCTTTTCTGAAGTAGTGCTCCATGCTGTTTTAAAAACACTCGACTTTTCGATCATTGTGTTTGGTTTAAATCATTGTGTTTGGTTTAAATATTGGATTAATACGGGAAGCACTGGTTTCATCAGACTGCACACATAGCAGTGTAGAGTGGTCAATGAACATGATACAGTTCTGTTCTAACCTGGATCAAAGAGGTGTGTTCTAAGGCATCTGGTGTTTGTTTACGACAGTCGTAGTGGCACATCACGGTAATGGAGTGTGTGATGAGAGAGAGAGAGAGTGAATTACAGGCACAGTGTTTACCCATGTGAATGAATGGGCATCAACCTTCATTTGATTCTCTGGTGTAATTTAAGGCTGTGTTTGATCCAGCTGATTATTCATTACACTCTGTGCTGCTGCACCAGTTTTCACGAAGATAAATAGAGGAAACAGGCAATTAAGTCGCATGAGTTAAAGAGGCTGGAGGGTCAGTGTGCACACGCAGAGTTAAATCTCCAATGATACCTCATACGCAAACCATGTCATAGGTCTGGAGGACTGAACTGAGCTAAAGGCCTAATAACAAAATCTAGGATGTGGTTTGCTTTGAAGCTCTTTATGTGCGCATGTCCAGCAGTAAAGTGTAGAAGTTCGTACTTCTGCAGTGGGATGCGTTTGAGAGGAAATAACTCTGAAATCCAGTTTTGAGAAAGAATATTGGTCACGGGTTAAGTCAATAGCAGGCGAAAGGTATACACGTGGAGATAAGTGTTGATATGTGCACACAATTGCATCAAGCAAAAGACACAGTTCCACATGAGGATCTCATAACGTGCCACAAGAGGCGTGCTCAGTTAAATGTTTACACAGCTGCTCTGGAGATTATTATTATTGTGAAACCACACACTTTTAATGTTGCTGTGCGGATGCCAAAACACGTCTACTCTTTACCTCCCTCCAGAGCTCGTGCAACTGCTCTCCGTCTTCCATACAGTTTTAACTAACACACACAGGCTCAGAACATTTAGGATATGTCTAACATATGTTTTATATGCGCAGTGAACTATTTTTTCAAGAAATAAAGGAAATGGTTTAGAAAAAAACACGTCATTAACAGGGAAAGTTGGTCTTTCTATGTTCATTTGCAAATAATTGCTACACTCCCTCTCAAAACCATTCTGTTTTAGCTGGAGTTGTACTTTCCAGAAGCTATTCATTCATTAAAACAACCTGAGCAGTTCCCTGGAATTTGGAAATTGATGTGAGCAAGCATTAAACCCTTCAGCTAATTCTTAAGTCACCTGTAAGTCCTAATGCAAAAGTGTGGAAAGCGTTTAACCATAAATTGTGTACCTTTACATAAAATAACACAACCTTTTCACATTAAGCCACTTGAATTTGTTTGACGTTCCCTTAAATGCCATGTTTAGGTTTGCGTATCTGTGGTATGTGCACTTAGACTCGCATCTCAAGTGTAAACCTGCAGCTTGGGAGCTCACCATCAGAACAGCATCCTGCACCTTGTCCGTCACAGACATTTGATCAAAGTGACAAAGACGGGATGGTAGTCTAAAAGGAAAAACTATTAAAAAAGAAAGAAAAAGAATAACACCCTTTTAAAATCGTAAACCACTAACCGCCAGGCATTTCTTATGATTCGAAGACCCAGAGTCATTAAGGGCCCTCTCTTTACACTGACACTTTGATGTATGTTGAACATTACGGCTCCTTCCGTCGTAACATTGGTGATCGGTAGCTATGATTTCCATAATTGACATTTAATTTGACATTGCATCCATTAATCTAAATGAGTCTCTGAGGATAGAGTTGTAAGGTTTTCTCCTCTATGTATAGCAGAGTCTTCTCGTTTCTCCAGAGGAGGCTATAAACAGCTGCTTGTGCTTAAGCGGTGAAATGTAAATCTTGACGCGGGATGTTTATGCAGCCCAAGCTTCTAATCATGCAAACGTATAATTCAGTGACATGTGGTGTCTTTACGAGGCCAGTTTGATTCAAAGGGCAGATCCCTGTATTTACCAGTCTCCCTCCAAACTAGAAGGACATTGCATCTCTCATCTCATTCTCTTAGAAACACTGATTTTTTAGACACCAAAACGTTTTGAAACAGTGGTTCACCAGCAATCAGGAAAACATTTAGACCAATCTATTCAGCTTATTGTAGACTTTACAGTAGAAGCCCATGGAATGATTTTGCCCCTCTTAATCCTCTAATTCAAACTAAACCAATATGTGCTGTGTGAAGGTTACAGCGCTTAAGGGAGAAATATCTGGCAGCATTCTTGGCAGAGAAGAGTGGATGTAACCCAGTCCTCACTGCCCACTATTTAAGTTTCAGGAACACTCATGAGTGTAGTATGTTTCTCAAAGAATTGCATACATTTTTATGCATAATGTAAGCACATTTATGCAGCTCATGTAAAGTGGAGAGCATGAGTCATAACATCAGTCCTGTTAGCTGGTACCTCGTCCTAGCTACACTGCCTCTCCTAATCACCTCATACTTGTCTCATCTAGTCTTGTTATGAAAGACTAGGTTATACAAGTGTGTCTAAGCTGTAACGGTAAGAACTTAAGAAGGGGATGCATAGAATTAATTCATGATTGTTTGCTTGAATTTCAAGCCATTTTAGGTATCTGCTGGCCTAATTTTAATTTAATATTTGCACCACATATACAATATGTGCCGCATCCCCCTTTTGGCCCTGAGAGGGAGGTCTGGGTCAGCTATCGATTGAGTAGTATGACCATTCTTGACAAACAGTGGAATGTGCATGAACCACTGAGCCAAACAACTGTTAGCACAGTGTACGAGGGCTCAGTCTACAGAGTCATCTCCATGTCTTGTTCCCAGACAGCTGAGTGGAATGCAAGTGATGACAGGAGCTCTACTCGGCCTATTGGAGGATGTGGCAGAGGAGCACTGATTCTCTGAAACTTTCATAATGATACTTACTCTTCATCAGCTACCTGCGGTGCATAATAACACATGGCTTTATTCTGACATGGAGACAGGCCACTGACAAAGGTCTGTGTTCTTCTCTGACAGAAGCTTGGGCTTCAGACTAAAGGGTCTGGAGCTAAAATCTCACATTACTTGCATGCACATAGCTTAGCCCCAAAGTTATGTTGAAAAAGCCATGATGATTGCACTCAAAGGAACCAAAATCCCTCTGTGGCTGTGCCATGTTTTGGTAACATAATGGTAGCCAACCAAGCTCTGGGTTGTTCTCATGAAACCGAAATGTGGCGACCAATAGAAGTAGTGTGGGCATGTGATTAGATGCATAGGCAGTTTGGGAATGGAATGTCCCAGATATTTTCATGTTTCATGGAATAAGCTTGTTTTAGACCTGAAAAAATTTAATGGTTTTCAGTCATCGTAGACACACTGCAGTTCATTCTCTTTTTCAAACCATCAGCTGAAGCTCTATCTCAGCACAGCCCTGAGCAATTATTTTCCAAACCAGCAAAACTCTGCAGAACATATAACCAGGAAGAAATGGTTGGTAATTACATAGTTTTGTTAATTATGTATTTAAGCTAAAGCATTACAGAGCAAGTAAGTACAGAGTGTCCTTTGTGAAGGTATTTGTTGTATTGGTCTCCTGTGTTAAGATAAATGAATATTATGAAAGATTTGGCCAAATATTGAGAGTTTAATTACATTGTAGACACATTTCCATACATAACATGTGCTCCACAAAAGCCCTCTTACTAGTGCAGACTTTGTTCTGTTTGAAATATGGTGCCCAATTTCCATAAATGTTGGAAAATCATACCAAAAACAGAAAATATCTTAAACCTTTATTTCACTAAAAAAGTACAAATGAAAGATTTTCAGTGTTTTCATTGTTCAACCTAAATGTGTTTGGAATTTGGAATTTAATGCCTGCAACACACTCAAAGACAGTTGGGTCAGTTGCATTTTACCACTGTGTTACATCATCTTTTTTTGCCCATTCTTGCCTTGATATAAGACTTCAACTGCTCAGCAGTCTGGGATTGCCCTTTTCTGATTCTGGTCTTCATGATATGTCGCACATTTTCAAGAGGAGGCAGATCTGGACTGCAGACAGATCTGTTAAGAACATATACTGTGTGTATGAAGCCATGAGGTTGTAGCACATGCAGAATGAGGAATGGCATTGTTTTACTGAAATAACCATGGACTTCCTGGGAAAAGATGTCACCTTTATGGCAGCACATGTCTCTCCAAAATCCCAATGATGCTTTCATGCCAATGATACCAAGTTGTGTGCACTGATGCAGATGTGGGTGGTTCATTTTGACTTTGGCATAAAGAACTAAGCTTCCCAGAAACAAGTTGAAACATTTCATCTGATTAAACATACATTTGTACATTGTATACACACATTTCTGAATCATGGAGAGCAGATTAAATAAATAGACTTTTCTCAACCTTTACATAGAAAATTAAACAAAGCATCCGATTTTAATATTGTTTAAAGCACAGCAACATTCAGCATGAACGTATAAATAGTTGTTATGATGTTAGAAAATAGTATAATTATTTTTATTCTAAACATCATTGCTGCACAAATTAAAAAATGGGATTTTACATTAGAAATGTTCCAGAATTACTTAGAAAATCTTCAGCAGGCTGCGGACCTTTAAGCAAGACACCTAACCCCCTACTTCTCCCAGAGTGCTGCTATAGTGGCGGCCGAGAATGGGTCAAATACAGGGAGTAAATGTCCCCATGTGGGTCAATAAAGGATTATAGAGTTACATTAACTTTAAACATTAAGAAAATTTTTGCCTTCTCTTTTAGAGCTGTTTTCTTTTTTTGTGTGACAAAAATGGAAGGATGAATTCACTCATTCACATTCCTATGTCTTGTCACCAGCACCAAACACTCCACGTTGTCTTTTTTAGATCTGTCTGTTAAAGTTCAACAGAAAAGATGACTAAAGGTAATCTTTTAGCTATGGATCAATAATCTTGTCTGACAAAATAACATGCACAAATGCTAATGCTTTTTCCTCTGCATGGGTCAGTTCCACATTTTGCATTTTTTATGTCACAGACACTAAGTTATATCCAGGAATCAGCTTTGTATGCTGTGTAGAACAACTTTACCATTAGGGATTATCAACAGATTGGTCAATGAGCGAATAACAGACAAACCAGATAACATTTCATCCAATCAGTAAATAATTGCATCAAGTGCAAATTCGCTAGATAATGTATTTAAGCTTTTTAATGACGTATCAAAGCTGCATTAAAACACATGCAGTCATACATATGCACAAACACTCATGTGCAAACACATACCCCTCCACCCCACACTCACACATGCATACCAGTAGGCCCTCTGGACACATTCTCTTCTTAAGGACTCGGGCCACGCCAGCAGACAATAAAGAGAAGATAAACATTCTTTTCACTCTCCCTAATCCCCTTGTTTTCAGTAATTAAGGCTACTTAACACGTATTGTGGGGTGTTATCCCTAAATCTAAAACACCTTTGGCCACTGGAGGGTTTAAAGCACCAAGTTCATGACCTGATGTTTTCACAACAAACGATGAGCAGAAAACAAGAACCTTTAGTGGAAAACAGATCAGGATAAAAATTGCAATTCAAGCTTTGGAAACTTTGTGTTGTATGTGTTCGAAAAAACATGGGTGCCATCTGATTGTTACGCTTTAATTTCCTAGTTTGATTGGCTGTGTAGTCTAGGGCAGCTGTTGGTCAGTCAGTATTGAAACTGCTGATGTCCTCCAGTAATTTCATTAATGCACTTCAAAGCGATCAATTGATTAAACATACTTCTTATGAGACTGTGGGGCAGCATCACCTCAGCAGTGGAATGCGTCAGAGTATTTTAATTGCTAAGTGGATGATCCCGGCTTATCCCTCATAAGACATTATTGTCTTAGAAGAAAACAAAGATATCTTTTGATCTCAATGGAGTTTCATCTGCTGCCATCTCTCCCAGCCCAATAGCTCAGCTGCTTTTGTCAAAACAAGCCTGCCATCATCACGTAATTGAAATGAATACCTGTAATCAATGAGGGGTTTTCATATGCTGATTCTTCTGACATAAATGCTGTTTACTAAGCACATGGTCATGTACTTTTTTAATATGAATGATTGCAGACCAACTTTCCTCCTTGTTAAACCGCACTATATTGCAAATTAAATGAAAATCAACATATAATAATATAATAATTTTATTTTTCCCCTACATTTTCCTAATATATTTCCCATACATTTTCCTAATTTATATATTTATATATTTATATTTTTTGTATTTATTTATTTATTTATTTATTTTTTTTACAAACATTAGGGGTGGGGGAACTGTGCTGTTAGTGTCTAGATCTTCCTGCACTCCTTCCAATCTCCATACACAGGCTGCCTATTGACAACAAAAATCTGACTTTAAGTTAGTTCCCTCTGTCTTCAAGTTTGCAATGACAAGTGAATGAAGCATTAGGAGAGAGTGATCAGGCTACGAAAGACCAGTCACTGACACCCTTAATCCCCCTAATCCCTACAACCAAAAGGCGTGTACCAGCTGTGTGTCAATGTATTTTATTTTACATATATAAGGTTCAAAGTTATTTGATTAGTTTATATCTAGTTGTCTGCCTTCAGATTCAATCATTACTTTTGATATAATAATGTGAAAATATCAGTACATCCTATTTCACCAATTTGTTTTCTTTAATACAATGCCTGCAGATAAAGGAAGCAGCTGTTTCAGTCTTTTATTCAACAAAACATGTCAACACAGAATAAAACCTTACTCTCAGAAGATAGTATTGCCACATTTAGCAGAAATAACTTTCTTCAATATGTTTTCAGCAAGACTTCAATAGCTGCCTGTCTTCGAAGTAGCAAAGCAACACAAAACCATAACATTTCCGCCACCATGCTTCAGAGTTGGTATGAGGTTCTTCTGCTGTAAACTGTATTCTTGCTGTAATGTTCTTTTAGAAGTAGCTAAAGCCTTTTTCTGGTGTTGCTCTCATTGAATTGGAATTGAATTGACTTTATTTTTGGAATGATTTATTTCAGATAATGTAGATATCTTTAAAATCCCTTGCCAGACACATAGACATGCAGAACTCTTTTCCCAAAGCCCTTAGAGAGTTCTTTAGATCTTAAAATGATGACACCATACACTTGAATAGCAAAAAGCACCAGACCTAGATGTCCGATTTAAATAAGAAAGGTTGCACCAACAGGATGTTCTAATCAATGACATCTCATCTGGGAGACCTGATTTTGATTGATATGTATCATTTAGTGTAGAGTATAATCCTCCTTACATGTAGGTGGATGAAGTGGATGAAATGTTTGCTTGTGTTTTTCTCTTGAAAAAGTTATAATGAGTTATACACAATATGACCATACAATTTTACTATTGGTATTCTTGGCTTTATATGCGCAGCAAATTTGGTTTAATGTCATTCAAAACTGGTGACTGCAAACTATTGAACAGTAACATATCATCTCTATTACCCTATAAGAGAAGCCAGGAGTGTAACACTGGCAACTAAAGCTGTCTTCACATTCTCATCTGCTTCCCTTAATCTTCATATTTCACGTGTACATTTGAAGTCACGTTGCATCTTTTCAGAAGTTGGTCAAGATTCTTTGCATTCAGCAGAAATGTTACTATGAATTCATAATATAAACATATTTATTCACCTTGTCTTGTCAATAAGGCATGGTTACTATTCAGACTATAAATTGCTGATGAGAAAAACCCAGTTTCCAGAGGTGGGTAGAGTAGTTTAAAAACATGCTGAAGATAAATTCTTCTTATTATTATTATTATTACTCAAGAAGAAATAAAAGTCATTACAATAGATACATAAATTAACACAATAACAATAACCCCAAAGGTGAAAATTATGATCTTTGAACTGAATCGTTTGAAAAAGACACAAACAAAACACACTTGTGTCTTGTGTTCAATACGTGTGAGCAAAGTTATTAGTTACAAGCCGTTACTAAAATAACCGAAAATGGTTTTGTTTGCTTCCAGGGAAGAGTGTTTGCACTTTAAAAATACGTTTTGGAGGCGTAACGCCATTCTTCTCACATACAGAAAGCGACTAAGTTGACAGACTATGACAGCGTTACGCTGGTGACATCACTAAGCAACAACGGGGGGAAAAAGTAGAATGGTGCCCGAGGAGAGAAGCCGCCTCCAATCAGCGCTGGCCGAGCAGAGCGCGCGGCGCACGCGGTGATGACGTTCATGAGTGTTGAGTGGATACAGAGCGCAGGAGCCTCAAACTAACTTTCAGCCTCAACACTGCTCCCGGCCAGCAGCTCACCTGGATGAGAGAAAAACACCAGCACAGACACCATGTCAAAGCCAGGAACCTTTCGCCGTCTCCGGTCATTCCCGCGGTTTTCTTTATAACCGTTTTTACTCTGATAGATGAGAATAAACCCCAGAAGCGCTGTGCTGGACTGGCAGCCTGTTACTCGAGTATGAAGGAGAAGACGAGGCGAGCGGGACTGATGCTTCTGTCTGTGGAGTCATTTGAATATCTGGGTGGATTTTAACGCGAATTGATGAGGAATTTAAAGGAGACGACAGTTGGAGCAACGACCGACCGCAGCGCTTCCTCTTTTGGTAACGAACCTTTTCGTTTATGGGGGGTTGGTGAAAAAGTGAGGGGCTTTGGTGTTTATACCGTGTCTTTGAGGGGTTTCGGTGTTTATACACATCTTATCTGCGGTTAACGTATTAGACAGCAGTTCTGTTCGCTACATTCATTCTTCAGACGCGTTTGCGGCGCCCACCTGTAGGAGCCTCCTGCTGGGTCCGAACACCTGAATGAAGCTCCCTCTCATGTCTGTCCTGATCTCCCCTGATCTGCAGCGCGTGACCTTTCTAGTACAGCTGACTAGCACGTATATCCACTTGACTACCGGGAGAGGAATATTTTCTTTTTTAGCCACGGAGCCAGTCTCTCTCTCCCTCTCTGTTTGTGTGTGTGTGTTTGTGTGTGTGTGTGTGTGTGTGTGTGTGTGTGTGTGTGTGTGTGTGTGTGTGTGTGTGTG
>JBBIGC010000152.1:6608394-6621755 GCA_037576955.1 Lepidarchus adonis | reverse complement strand
GTGTGTGTGTGTGTGTGTGTGTGTGTGTGTGTGTGTGTGTGTGTGTGTGTATGTATGTATGTATGTATGTATGTATGCATATATGTATGTATGCATGCTTGTATATATGGTATGTATGTATGTATGTATGTATGTATGTATGTATGTATGTATGTATGTATGTATGCATTAATTTGTTTGTTCTTTCTTTAAGCAAAAGTGACTTTAATTACATCAGATGTTTATGGTTATATTAATTCAAACACATGTAAAGGTTATTTGAAGGAAGTATGTGTGAATGTTTATAGTGTAAGAACATGGGTAATTGATAATAAAACAAATATATACAGACACATGATACGTAACAGAAATAGAAATCAGACCGTGGTAATTCACAGTTAGCACAATGAACACAAAGAGCTTTAACACTAAGACATGACAGAACACCTGGGTATGGGCAGAGACAAGAAATGAGGGACAGGTGGAGACAATAACATGGAGCAAAGCTAAGGAGGGGCTTTAACACAAACACAAACATAAACACCAGACATGAGGACAGGGCACTACACAAGGAAAACAAACCAAACAGACATGAACTCAGTTACACCTGTATGAATCATGTGGAGTATTGATTATACCCACATTGTCATACTCACGTGTTCCTATAATTTACCTTACAAATAGTTGCTGGAACATTGCAGCTCCACTCCTCCACAGTGTTGATTGACGCCATTTTGTGTTGGACCTGGTGGGTGTGGTGGTGTTTGTGTGTGCGCGTGCTCGTGTGTCAACTCAACTATCAGCAATTGGAAAAGTGCTTGGTCACTTTTGAACCCTGAGCACTGATCTACACACTGAATAGACTTGATGGGTGGTGTGCTATAAACCTACCACAGGGTGGCGCTAGAACTTAGTCTCACGCGCTCTTCTGAGATGGAGGCGCGCGCTCGCTCGCTCGCTCACTCACTCACTCACTTTGGCTCCTTCAGGGTCCAGACGGGGTTCGCGCGGCTGCTGTCCGTTCAGTCCAGCTGTAGCGCAGGAGGCCGCTGCAGGATGGGCAGCAGATTATTACTCTTTGCTGTGAAGAGGAACACACTGCGCTGAAGTTTGATCCCAAGAGTTGCTCCGTTCTTTCTGCTCCCACTGTCCACTACTCAGATGGCCGGAGCCCAGCCTGGAGTGCACGCGCTGCAGCTCAAACCTGTGGCCGTGCCGGAGAGTCTGAAGAAAGGCAGCAAGTTCATGAAATGGGAAGATGTAAGTAACGACCACTCATATCGATAAGCTACTGTCCTGCTACTGTGTGGTGGATGCAGCACTGCTCCGTTGGGAGGCTGCCCGGAGTGCGCTCGCGCTGCTTTAGATGTAATGTGGCATCTTACCTACAGAGAAAAACCAAGTCGTGCATAGTATCTTCAGTGTGTGCAGATGACTGTGTATTCCTACTCTGAACTCACATCTAACTTATCTCCATCACATGGAAGTGTAATGCAAGCCCACAAGCTTTTGAGTACAATGATCTGGTCTTTTGATGTAGCAATAACTGCAGTGAAGTCAAATACCTGTACGTCAGGCAGCATTTATGGATGTGTTGATCTATTAGGCGACATATTAAAAAGGCCAATGCATTCACGAGACTAAATATTACAAACTCCATCTAAAGGTTTGTGGTGCACTATGTTGAGAAACGTTCATTGATCTGTGTTATGGTTAAGATGAATTTTCTTTTTACTAAGAATATGTCAGATCATTTGGGAGAAGCACCACTCCTCACCCGTTATGATGAGCCCAATACAGAAACAGATGTTTCTGCAGATGTTTTGACAAAGCACCAGATTTAAACTGAAATACTGCTACTACTAATACTACTAATAATAAGCTCAACAATAATAAGTGTTATTATTATTATTATTATTATAAGATGAAGAAGAATGGTGATGATGATGATATGTACATTTAAATGCAGTTGATCAGTGTGAAGGAATGTTTGGTGTCTTAACACTGACTTCATTAATATTGTACAAAGCTAATGAAACTAAGCAATAGTGCATATTGATGGCAGCCACTTCCTTGATTCCTCGTATTTATATTAGGCCTGTTACTAAATTAGCAAAATTGACACACCCTTGGTTATGGAAATATTGGTTGAATTAGATCTTTCTTTGCTCCATTCCTTTAAACCCCCACTGAAGTGCACTGTGTATGTAGAGATAACACTGTCTCACTCAGGGAATGACCTAATCACGACTGTAAGTCCCTCATGCTCTTTAAGATTGGAAAGTGAATGAAGTTCTTTTAAGAAAGGCGCTGATGAAGATGAGCCATGTTACGGTATTCATAGCCCGAGTTTCTCAGTGCTGCTGTATTAACACATTTCCATTGTGAAGAGGTGATTCAGCTTTTGTCAGAAACAGAAATCGTTCATGAGAGACACTCAGAAACACTACAGGGAAGACTTCAATTATACATTCATGGATCTCTTTCCCACTGCAGTCTACTGTGTGTGTGTGTGTAGCCATAACTGTCAGTCTGTGAGGCTGGGGTGGCCTGTTCCAAGCCCCTGGCCCTCAGCTCTTCCCCTTTGTTTTCCCAGCATGCCGCTGGTATGGGTGTGGGCTCTCTTATGGCCCCGCTCCAGGCCTCATATCCAGCAGCCCTTTCCGAAGTTCCCCCTTTTCAAACACATTTATCCCGTTCACTCTTTTCGTTCTCCCTCTCGTCCCCTCTCGTTCTCACGTTAGTTCTTCTCTTTATCCTCTTTTCTCACTTTTGGCCTAAAGTGGAGGAGATCATTGTGCTTATGTACTCTGGCTTGATGTTGAGCAGTGTTCCTCCGGGAGACTTCGAAATGGAGAGCATTTCAGCTTTGTCAGTTCTTCTCACACTATCTACAGTCATGACAGCTTGACGTTGTTTTGGTCTCTACGGATTAAAAGACAAGCTCTGCTGAGTTCCACAGCCCTACTATCATAGCTATATTTGTTAGAGTAGATGCCAGTGTTGCCTATTAAACCTGCATTGTCCAACATTCAACAGAAGGAGCTATAGGTGGACCAGTCAGTGCACTGTGAGACCAATTTGATGCAATCTTTCTGTGAGTTGTAGGAATGTGCTATACTCATTAGCCAAAACATTACAACCTCTGACAGGAGTAATGAATAACATTGATGAATAACATTTATTATCTTGTTGACTTGTTACAATGGCACAAAGAGTGGGACGTATTAGACAGCAATTGAACAGTCAGTTCTTGAATTTGATGTGTAAGAAGCTAAAAGGAACTGAGTAATTCTGACAGGGACCAAACTGTGATAGCTGGACAGCTGGGCGATAGCATCTTCCAGATGGCATTTCATACAAAGAGTTCTGGTAGGCAGTGGTGAATACCTACCAAAAGTGGCCCAAAGAAGGACAACCAATGAACTGTTGGCAGTGTCAAGGGTTAATTGGGCTCACTGATGCTGAGTGGAAGTAATGGTTCTACAGAAAATACTAATCTTGCACAAAAGAGAATGCTGGAGGTATCAGAATATACAACAGCATGAGGGGGACCCAATATAATGTAGGTGTTTTCAATGTTATGGTTGATTGGTATTGGTAACATTGTTTTAGCATTGCCACAACTAGATTTGAGTGGTTCTCAAAAAGTGTCACTTTACCTACACACCTGAAGAAATTCTTCAAACTTGTCATGCCTTCAAGGTGTAAAGTGGTGCTGGAAAGATTGTGAACCTTTAAAATGTTCTATACCTTTCTACAAATATTACCTAAATAACATCTTCATTTCAAACATTTCCTAAAAGTAGATGAGGAAACCTAGTTAAACAAATGACAACATTTATTTATTTTTCAATAGTAAAAAAGTAAGTGAACCCTTAGGACTTTCATATCATTTGAGGGTGAAATCAGAGTCTGGTGTTTTCAATAAATAAGATGACAATCAGGCCCTGTTTAATTTATTTTATTATTTTATTATTTGTGGATGTGTCTTATGGCTTGTATGTTATTGAGTTGTTGATGCCTGTAAAGCTAAAAAAGTTACAAGACCTTCTCCAAATTGTTTGGACTCCACTAATTCACAGTAAGACAGATTGTGTACAAAATACAGAAAACAAATACCAACAAACAGTGGATATAGAAAATAATCAGCCCCTTCCTGTTTTTTTGCTTTACAGCTTTAAAATGAAAACACACAAACCAAAATTTTTTCCAGCTTTACTTACTTAAAGCAATCGATAACACCCAAGTAAACGATATCACAGCTACAGAAAAACAAGAGCTACGGAGATTAATCAATGATCAGAACCTCCTAACCAATATTTGTAAACTCAATCAGGTGTATCACCATTTCCATTGCAGACCATGGTTACTGGCTTCCACCTGTGATCAGTTGTAACCAGTGTAATTAGTGAAGCATTAAAACAGCTGTTCCGGGAGCATTCCCTTGCTTGGTCATGCAGCTGACAGCAAACAATTGACTTTGGGCAGCAAGGCACTTTCAAAAGATAGAGTTGTGGACAGACATACAAAAAAATCTCAAAAGCTTTATTAATCTCAAGGAGCCAGTAAAGTCCACAATAAAGAAGTGGCAGATTTTTGGTACTACTAGGTCCCTGGGTCCGGCTGTTCCTCCAAACTGAATGGAGAAGCAAGGAGAAAACTGATCAGAGAGGCTACCAAGAGGCGAATGGCCACTTTGTAGGAGTTACAGGATTTAATGGCAAAGAGTGGTCCTTGTATGCATGTGACAACAATTTCACAAGTGTTCCAGAAGGTCGCAAGGAAAAAGCCACTGCTCCAGAAAGGCCTTGTTAAAGCTCTTATGGTCAGATAAGACCAAAATCAAACTAATTGGCCTTAATACCAAACTATACCTACAGTAAAGCATGGTGGTGGCAGCATCAGGGTGTTTCTCTGCCACAGAGCCTGGAGCTGTCATTAGGGTAGAAGGAAAAATGAATGGGCCAAAATACCATCACAATCTTGAGGAAAACCTGCTACCTTTTGCCAGAAAATTGAAAATGGGCAGAATGTTCATCTTTCAACATGATAATGACCCGAAATTTTGCACACAGCAAAATTGATCACACCATGGCTGAAGGATAAAAAAGGGAATGTTCTTGTGTGGCCCAGTCTTACTCAAGGCTGTCAAAAGGTGGTTCAACATAATACTAAAATTGGGGGTGATCCTTTATTGGTCTCAGCATGTCTTGCTTTTGAATATTTAAATCATTTTTCTGAACTGTAGACCATACGCTGCACCCTGCATCAAATTCATCTGAACAGCTGTCATCCCAGAAGGAAGCATTTTCTATGCATAAAAAAGGCCACAAACAGTTTGCTGAGTACAAGGGCAGTATTCCAACATGATAATGACCCCAAACACACCTCCAACACAACCACTGCATTGCTTAAGAAACTGAGATTAAAGGTGCTGGACTGGCCCAGCATGTTTCCAGACCTAAACCATATTCAGCATCTGTGGGGCATCCTCAAATAGAAGGTGGAGGAGTGAAAGGTCTCTAACGTTTACTATGACTAAGAGGAAGGTGTTGAACTCCTTGTAACTCTCACATCAGTGTTGTCATGTCTGAATTTCTGATTTATTGTTCCTGTACCCTCAAGTCGCTTTAGACAAAAGAATCAGCCAAATGAATAAATGTAATGTAAATGTATGTAGTAAGCATTGCCATCTCAAAGCCTGGGTTCACAAATGTGTTGGCCACCAAAGGCTTGCAGTTTTAGCTTATTGCGCATATGTGTAAGTGTGTGTGAATGGTTGTCTGTCTCTGTGTTGCCCTGTAATGGCTTGGCCTCCTGTCCAGGTTGTACCCTACCTATTGCCCATTGTCAGCTGGGATTGGCTCCTGCTTCCCTGCGACACAAATTGGATTTGTGGTTTGGATAAGGAATAAATATTATATTAAGAGCTAGCTCTAAGTTATGACGAACCTTTACAAAGACATAACCAGAATGCCTATGGTTAAGAACTACTTACACCTGGTCACAAATAAATAATTCACAAATCACACCATGTGAAAGTGAAACTAACTCAAGTACAATACTAGAGGGTATAATGTTAAATCCCTCAATGATAGTTACTCCATTTCCAATCAACATTAACATACTGTCTTATGCAAAGGTTTATGCACCCTTTGATAAATAACAGATTTTGGTGATTTTGTAATTGAAAAGATGTTAACACAGTCTCTCTAGGACATGGAAAAATACACAATATTTTCAGCAAACATTGATGCATAGTTACTTTTTATGCCATAAATTTAACAAAAATTAAAACGTACAAATATTTGGGCCCCCTACATAATCAGTACTTAGTAACACCTCCTCTGGCAGATATCACAGCTTGCAAACACTTTTTAGAACAAAAGTCTTTCAATTCTCATACTTGGGATTTTCTCCCATTCTTCCTTGCAAAATGATAGTAGTTTTGTAATATTCTTTGGTTGTCTTGCATGTAAAGCTCTTAAAGATCTACCCACAAATGTTCAATGGTGTTTAAATAAGGGGACAGTGATTGTTATTCCAAAACCTTCAGCTTGTGTCTCTTGAGGTTGTTCATATTTAAGATCATTGTCCTGTTGTAGAAGCTCATCCTTTTTTCAGCTTCAGCTTTTCAGATGGTGTGGTGTTTGCTCCCAGAATTTGCTTGTATTTAGTGGAATCCATTCTTCCCTCCACCCATGCAATGTTTCCTGTGCCACTGGCTGCAACACAACCCTAAAGTATGATAGATCCACTCCTATGCTTAATGGTTGGCAAGGTGTTCTTTTCATGAAATGCTGCTCATTTTTTCTCCAAACATGCCTTTGCTGACTAAAATGTCTATTTTAACATTATCAGTCCACTGCACTTGTTTCAGGATTCTGTAAATGTTCTGTTGCATACTTCTGATGTTGGATTTTATGATTGGGACGCAGGTAACTCTTCCATGAAGGTCTTGTGGAATGGTGCACCACCACTCATGAGTCTGCTAAATCTTCCTGCATGTTTTTTTGCAGTCAAATGGGGATTTTGATTTTGATTTGTTTTTATGACAAGCATACGAGCTGTTGTCTTCTAGAATTTTCTTGGTCTTCCAGATCTCATCTTGACCCCCATAATTCCCCTGAACTGCCATCTCTTAATTACATTTCTAACTGCAGAAACTACAAGTTGACAATGCTTTGCTATCTTCTTGTAGCCTTCTCCTGCATTGCGGGCATCAATAACTTTCATTTTCAGAGTCTTACACAGCTGCTTAGAGGAACCCATGGTTGTTGAGTGTCCACAAGTGTGTGCACAAGGTTTGAAGATTCAGAGTATTTGTAAAACTTTGAAATTGGCACCAGCTGACATTTACTAATGACAACTGTTGCCATGCATCAGATCTAATGAGGTGAATAAGGTCAGAAACCTTGTAAAAAGAATCTTTGGAACTATTAGGCTGCCCAACCTTTTCATGTGCCATAATAATGTTTTTATTTTAAATTTTTGTTCAATTTATGGCATAAAAACTATATTGTGTATTTTTTCCATGTCCTAGAGAGAATGTGTTAACATATTTTCAATTACAAAATCACCTAAATATGTTATTTATTGGTGTCCAAATGTTTGCACAAGAATGTATGTCTTAGGTGGTCTGATCATGAGTGCAGAATTCTAAGTTAAGGCCTTTAAAAAGCACTGAGATCTGAACACTCAGTTCCCATTCTGAATGGTCTGAGTTGCATATGGACACATTGTTTTAGCAGTGTGTACACAGATGTGTCCTGGCCCACACAGAGGGTCTGCCAACTCAACAAACGTCCTCAGGTTTTCTTTACCAGGTTTATGTATATGATCATGTTTATTTGCATGTAGAGCAGAGAAATGAGATGTAAACACAAATAGTCACTGAAGGTGCCAGGTGCCAGGTGTGAGCTGTTGTACTTGGATACAAGACCCATATTAATAAAAAAACATTTACGTCAATTGTGAATTCAACTACACACAATAAAATTATGTATTAACTGTGGGCTAATTGTTTCCTTAATGTGTGTCACTCAGACAGGAACAGAGTAAAATGATTTTCTCTCTAATGCAGTGTTTTATGCAAGTAATTCTAAATAAATAGCAAAATTGTGTGTTGGTGTTGGATATTGCAAACATTGCATTCTCAGTCTGAAACATATTATTTGTTTCATTTGTGCATGCACCTGCCATGTTAATGTAATTTTAGATTTTTCAATATATTTGTCACATTATTAAAACATTTGCTGCCATATTGATCTATAATATATTACCCCAGTAAATTCCCTTTCTTTTGCAAATGAGCTGCTGCTTTATGTAGATTCTTTAGCTCTGCTGCCTCCTAGTAGCCACCATACTTGCCGAGGTCTTCATACCTTCACTGTAACTAAAGGGTCGAACTCAAGTGCAGATCATTATTCACCATGGAACTTTGCAGTTGGCACGTCTTGGTCTCCTGGCAGATTTGATTTTCAGCCTACTAGATGGTGAAGTCTGGTAAATTATTATGTGGATCATGTTTATAAATCATGTTCCATGTTTATAGAACTTCAGCCAAACATGATGAATAGTTCCACTGCTGACATACATTTTAAAGACAGTTTGGGGATTTGTAGAGACTGCTGTTTTATGTGCTTCAGCATTTGGCAGTCCTATTTGGTTTGGACAACATGGCTGAGCTGTTGTTGCTCCTAGAAATTTCTACTGTATGAGGGTAGAGCTTATAGTTGACATGGGCAGCTCTAGCAGGGTAGAAATTTGATGAACTGACTTGTTGGACATGTGCTGCTGTGCCACGGACATTCTAATTCAGTATCTGTGTCCTATTCAGCTATCTACATTTGTCTTTGTCGATGATTGTTGTACCTTGTCAGCCGTGAGTGTGGCTGAAAGTCAAACACTAAAAGAAGGTGTTCCAGGAATTTTTTCTATTTAATTTACTGTGCTGTTGAACCGTATCAATATTGTCCTGTAGTAGTTGTAGTAATGGTGATGTTACCTGCTCCTATTTTCTTCAGAATGAGTCAGGTTTAGCTCTGTATGTACATGTATGCTAAAGGTAATATCACAGTCTACTTGACATGCAGGACAGAACCTGCTGACCATGCTGACACCACAGGTTGTTGGTACATGGCCTACAACATCCCCTTTATTCTGTGCCATCCCTGAGTCGATCACACAGCGACTACTTGCTACACTATGACAGAACTGTCTCTGGGGCTTTGGTTATTCAGTGTGTTTCTCAGTAACGAGCAGCTCTTTCCAAAGGGCCAGAGCTCCCTTTTCAGACAGAGCGATTGATTTCCCTTTTAGTCGCTCGCCCGCTGTTGGACCTCTTTCGCTAAAGCTCACCCGCTTTGAATTCTCTCGCTGTGCTGATCAGAAGGATCAATTAACTCAACGCTTGCCCTGTCTCCTCCTTTATCTCTCCCTCCCTTTTGTCTCAGCATGGATGTGTGCAAGTGAGCTGTGTTACCTGAAATAGAATCATTCTCAGGCCCCTGCAGGAAAGCTATGCTAGGCATTGTCATGTGTGTTTCATGCAGGGAATTCAAAGTGCAGGAAGATTAAGTTACAGCACAGGAAATGGAGAAGGTTGAGACTGGCCTCCTTACTCTGAGAGATTGGGTGAACGTGCCAGCAAGTATGCACGGTTTTCCTTAAAAATGGGGACATTTCCCATAGAGCGCCATGCTAGCATTATATTAGCTGTCCTGTCTTGCCCACAGGCAGTGAATGAGGCATCCAGAAACAGCCTGGAGTACTTCTGTGTGGGTCACATGCTCAATCCAGTACTCTTATAACACGACTAATCTTGCCTGGTTTTCTTCCAGCAGGCAGCTCTCCTCAGCGTTTGCTGATGTCATCCTGCATGTCATCCTTTTGGGAGCCAACAGAGCAGCGTCATGGTGTAGCTAATCTTTTCTGTTGTAACTTACTCTGGTGCCACTTAGCTGTTAATAAACATCCCTGCATCCCGCAGAACCCTTCTGAAAAGAAGCGGCTTGTCTTTGAATAGAAGTGTCCAATAATATCTTTAGTTGCTATGTAAAGATGGCCTAAGGGGGAAAGGCTATGTGGTATGCCATGACACAAGATCTCTTCTGTGTCTCTTCAGTGACTCGGCTTAAAACGGAGGTCACACCAAGCTCTGTTCCTCTCAAAAATGAACTTTCTTTTACAGGAACACAAGCTTCTCTCTCTCTTACGCTTTCTCTCACGCTTTCTCTCTCGCTTTCTCTCTCTCTTACTCTTACTTTCTGCCTCTCTCATAATCTCACATATTTAGAACTTGTTTACTTTGAAAAATACAATCATTTTAACAGAAGTGCCCACTGTTTGTCCCTCTGGTTATAACAGACTCTCCTTAAACTGTCCTTTCTCTGTCTACAGGACTCCACTGTTGTGACTCCTGTCACATTACGAGTTGACCCCCAAGGCTACTTTCTCTTCTGGACTGATCAGAATAAGGTAAGTTCTTGTCATGTCTAAGTTTCGGTAACGCCTGAGATGGGGTTACAGATACTGTATAAATACGATGTAGAAAGGTGAGTTTTAGGGGTTAAAGAATGGTATTGCTTTTTAGAAAATGAACTGTTATTTTAGGATTTTTTAAATGTATTGTATTTATGAGTTGTTCCAATCGTATTCTCCCTAATTAGTTCTATATGTTTCTTATACATACTGTATGTATGTTCACACAATGTGATGTATCTAATGGTATAAAATTATACAGATATAACAGTGACAGTATCAGGAAATGATCAGCAACTCAGGAAATCCTTGACCGCAGTCAGTAAAAGCTGCATGTAGTGACCAGATTATGTGGTTGCACCACTATCACTAACGGAGAGCTGAAGAAAGTGGTAATTTCTTCTGTAACCTGTGTCCTTTTGCAGCCTTCGTAAGGAAAGTTCTTAAGGCTTGAGCTCATAGTGCTGTCTTCCATGACAGTGTTTGATTCCTGATGTTGCTCCTTTCGCTGTCGCTGAAACAGACTAATGGATTCAACCACAGCTTGTGTCGAGACAGATCTATGGCATAAGTTCACATACACTGTCATATAATCTGTTTGATCCAGCGCTCTAGTTCATTAGTGCTGGTTTCATTCTAATTCAGTCTGGAACTGAGGAGGTGAGGCTGAAAATATCCTGTGGATAAACTTTTAAATACTTGTGAATCCTATTGTACACGCTGCTTTATCTGCTTATTAGACAGTGTCTCACCTTTCCAGAAGCCCCTTGCAAATACTGCTGATTGTACTGCTGTCAGCAATAAGCCAAAGCTGTGACGTTATCACACTGAGGCACCTTAAACATGATGAATAGGAATCCCCCAAGCTATTGAAAGGAATAATTGTCTGTGCACCTACAGTAATTACGCAGTGACATTTGTTATGTTGGATCAGCAGTCCAGCAAAAGTGCCGTACACCCCATACAGCCTCCAAGTACAGAGCAATTAATGTGACTTAACTAAATCATATTTAGCTCTGCAGATCTTGGAGCAGTTCATAGACATCACTTCACATTGGATATCTTCCCTGCGGATACTCTGTCAGGCCGATAGTGAAGCGTTTTCACTTGTTTTGATATTCTTACTTATCTTTTATCTTTAATGAGTGAATAGCATTGCTCTTTTTGGAACAGAAAAGCTCTGTAGTTGCATTGGATCATTGCTCTGCAGTGTGAAGCAATATAAAAATCTTGCAGTTTTTCATTCAATGAGTTTTGAGGCGGGAGGTCGGATCAGCCTTTAAGATTCTTTGTGCAAACTTCAGATTTCATTCTCTTGCTGCCATTGGTGAAATCTTAAATTGGTTCTCATGGAACCCATTTTGCATCACATCGCAAAAATGTAGACCATCTGGGCGTTCCTGAGCACAGTCTGAGTCACAGTTTTGGGTCATTAACAGTTAAATGACACCTTTTCCTCTCCATTAGTGTGTAACATGTCATCTGTCCATGAGAGTCAATTGTGGCTTTATCTATTACATTATGCCTGCATCTTGGATTGTGTTTTTTTTCTTCTGAATGAAAATATAATTTGATCATCTACTACATCAGTGGTGGGCAGTTTGGGTCCTTAAGGCCTGAAACCAGCAAGTTTAGCTCCAACCCAGATCTGAAACATCTGATCTAAATAATAAAAGCCATCAGATTCATCTGAATTAAAGCCACATTCATTAAAGCCTGAAGTGCTAAATCTCCAGAGTGGCACATCTTCAGTGCTGTGATTGGGCCGCTCTGCACTACATTGCCTGTCTTGATATGTATAAGCTTTGCATTGTATTAGTTTTGCCAGTTAGAGTGAACAAAAGAAAACCTGCTTTTTGGAGATGCTCTGAACCAATCATGTAGAAAACAAAATCTGACCCTAAGATCCTTACACTTGCCCTTATTTCCTGCTTCCAACATGTCAACTTCAAGAGCTGATATCCTCAACAGTAATGAGATAATCAATGTAAATCACTTCGCTTGTGGTTGTAATATTGTGGCTGATTATTACAAGCTCATGAAACAGTTTAGTAGTCAGTTCTGAAATTACCTGAAATCCTGTATAAAAAGGCTGTAATTCCAACTTCATATTTTGATTAAATTCATTGTATTAAAAGTCTTGTGTGTCGGCAAACTTGTGTCCATTTCTAGTTACTTATCAACTGTGCTGATGTGTTCTGATAGAAACTGAGAGAGAGAGAGAGATAGAGAGATAGAGAGAGAGAGAGAGAGAGAGAGAGAGAGAGAGAGAGATAGAGAAAGCACTCTGTTACCCTGAAGAGTTAATGGTTCTGTTGCTGTGATGAGTTGTGAGTGGGGTTGTCCTCTGAGACAGCTGAAAGTGTGCAAGCTCTTCATCACTCCATCCTGTGTGAAGAAAGAGGATGAGGGCATGTTTTCTGAAAGATGAGGCACTTTCCCATCAGCTGCCTTAACACACATTTTCAGAAACCCTGTAGAGCATGACTGAATCCATTGTGATTTGTATAGAACTAGAACTGCCATTAGGAAAATAAACACATATTTTTGTATGTTACATATCACACCCATTACAATGAACTGTTTTTACACACATTCACATTTGAAGCACTGAATTTATTTATATTATCCTATTTATGGTGGCATGAGATGCTGCACTCATGAGATCATGAGATTGAATATTGGCATGAAGAGAGCTGATTGGTTAAACCTGCTTCAGAAGGCACCAGTGGAATACAGACGGGTTCTGCCTGAAGAGACGGACCCATCTGGAGTTCCAGACTCCAGACCTAATAACTCACACTTATAAAAAAAAAAAACAAGGTTTCTGTGTGTGTGTGTGTGTGTGTGTGTGTGTGTGTGTGTGTGTGTGTGTGTGTGTGTGTGTGTGTGTGTGT
>JBBIGC010000152.1:6583178-6601502 GCA_037576955.1 Lepidarchus adonis | reverse complement strand
AACCTTGTAAAGCTGCTTTGTGACAACTTCTGTTGTAAAAAGCGCTATAGAAATAAAACTGAATTGAATTGAATTGATTTATAAGATTTCATTCTTTTGAAAATCTGCTATTTTGGAGATACAAGGTTTTGTCCCACAGTGACAATACATGTGTAGGAGCCTTTGTGAAAACAAAGGTTAGTGCATGTGTGTTTGCTGTACACGTATAATTCACCCTGAAACAGTTTGATCCTAATGTGCTGGAAAGATGGGCACTTGCACGTTTGATGTTCAGACTCACCTCACTCATGTCATACAGGGCCCTGAGATACAGCAGGATTCTATAAACATTGATAGATTTATGTGCAGATGTTCACACATCTGTATGTATTTTTATGCACAGATGGCTTGTGCGACAGTGCGTGTTGATATTTACTTGTATGAAAACTATGACTGTGTTTGAGTCTGAGAGTAAAGCATTCCTATTGCCTGCCGAGCTGCTTCATTCCTGAGATTCCTTGGAAGCAGAGCTGTGTTCCATGCTCTGCACTCTCTAGGGTCTGGCCTGTACGGCCCAACCCTAGTGTCCTGGGATCTGGTCACAGGCTTTAAACAGCAACGGCCTGATAGAGGCCTTGCACACTCCATTGCTAAGCTAAAAATTTAGCCATGACTCTACACTGTCTAACCAAATGACTGACCTCACTGACACTAGCTTTGTGTTCTGCTGGACAAGACAAATATAATACTAATAACTACTGCAATTTATTGTTTATTAGGATAACATTAGGATAACATTAAGACTGCAACACTGTCACTGTAACACTCAATCTTCTCTAATGTTTTTAGGTCTCTTTTTGTTATGGTTGCATTTATAATAGATTTTATAACATGATAAAGTAATTTCAGACTTCTGAATAGTAACCTACTATTGTAAAAAGTCTACTAAATACTATTAAAAAAGCTATGCTCCATACTTTTCTGAACAGCTTCCAGGCATTGACAATGGGAACCTACTGCCAGAGAAGATCAAAACAAACGAAAATAAAAAAATAATTATTTGTATTTCTTCCTTACAACAATTCATTGGTCAAATCCTAATAAAACTAGAGTGTGTAAGTGTTCAAAGGGTCTATCCCTCTTTTAGGATTCAGTAGAGCTGGTTATATATAATCTCAAATGCAGAATATGGTTTTGAAAGGACTGACTTCAGCTTATCTGTAAGTGCAAATAGAAATCGGGAACTGGGGTTTGACCTCTGCATAGCCTCATGCAAGACCTGAAGACTTATTTAAAATTAAAATACATTCATTTAAAATACATGACTGTATGCCTATGTCAGTTAATGTTAATGTCGAAAATTTTAGGTCAGCTTATTTTATTTATTTATTTATTTATAATCTGTCTGTCTGTCTTTCAGTCTATTAATCTATTTATCTATACAAACAAAGTAGATTAATGCTACTTCATGCTAGTTAACAACTAGTGCTAGTAAGTGAATATTTGGCAGTGTTTTTTTAACTGACAGTTTTTCTTTGCTGAATGCCATCCCTGAGTATACGCATGCCAGTCTGTTTACTGTTACGTGCTTGCAAATGTGTATATGTGCAATGAGGCTATCAGACCTGGAGGCATTGTGGGCAAAGGTGGCCTGTAAACGGTTTCAGTCTGTTTCACTTTCATTGAAGGTGATTTGCCTAAAGCATTTGCATAAGATCGAAACCACTGAGCCATGCCTGAATTTCAGTGCATAGTAGGCTGACATCAGACAACAGGTGCCATCTTAGACACAAGTAAGCTCATGCCTGATTAGTGGAGAGTGTCTTTTGCTAGCCAGTATAGAATAATATGATGACGTTATACTGACTCTGGAATTGAGAAAGATCAGAAAAATAAACCAAGTGTTTTGACTCTTTAATCATTATCAGGTTACGGATTTGATATTGATGTGATACTAAAATCAAGTGTTTATACTGTATTTCCCCACTGATAGTCCACAGCTTATACAATGATTTTGCAAATCTGGTACTGGGTGCCGTTTGCTAAAATCTAAATCTCTTATCTATTTTAACACATTCGCTAAAAGTATTATGGTGGTTTTCCGATTTGGATAATCGTCAAGATAAGAGATGGTGGCTGACACTAGTGTGTCAGTCGCCCACGAAGCGGCTCTAAGAGAAATTAATGATAGGAGTCGACTCTTTGAGGTGAAAGATATTTGAAGTAAAGGATTCTACCGGCATTTTTTCTCTCTAACTTTTTCTGTGGTGGGGTTACAGACACACATACACACACACACACACACACACACACACGCACGCACGCACGCACACACACACACACACACACACAGAGAGAGAGAGAGAGAGGGGGGGGGCATTCTGTCAATAAAGAGGGCAATTTCAATTCAATAAAACGTTTTTCCCCAAGGGGAATTTGAGGCATGTAGAGAAATATGCATAAATATTTTTATAAATTTTATAAAAAAAATTATTTATATATAATTTTCATTGTTTGAAATAACGTCAAGTGTCAGTAGAGAGAACAGAGAATTTAGTTATATGCTGGAGTTTATGGCTCTTGGTGAGTAATTAGATTTTATTCGCCCCACAAATTTGCAATGTTACTTGCAATCTGATTGCAGTTTTCCGTATGCGCTATACAGTAGTGCAGTCTGCTGCTTACAAACGCATGTATAAAGTTTACGGCATCTTGTGTAGTGAGGAGATGTTTGGAAGTTTGGTGCTGTTCTGCATCTGAAAGAAATATAACTTTGCTACAGCGGCAACATGTGATTTGAGTGATAAATCAGTGTCTGACACCCAGATTATGGGCAGCGCTACAAAACTGGTTCAGAGCCTCATTATTGACAGCACAGTTAACAGTTTTCCTGTCTATCACTGCCCCCAAACACCAGTATAATAATCCACGTAAATAATAAATATTTGATGTTTATTTGTACATTAGTGATTCATTTTACATTCATAAATTAGTTCATAAATTAATTTAAGCAACCAAAAATCTGAGGAGCCGTTTGGGAGCTAAAAGAGTCGACTCTTTTTAGTGAGCTGAGCCTTAAAAGAGATGGAATTCCCATCACTACCTGACACCAAGGTGTAATGCTTGAATTGGACAACTGCCCATCACTTCATTAAAGCTCTTAAAAGCACTTGTAAAGCAAGTGCGCCCCCAACTGATATAGCCAACACAGATCATTCAGACATCACAAACCCATTGCTTTATGGCTAAAGCCACTGACACTGTCACAGAGTGGAATAGTAAGCACAGTGGCGGCAAACTCTACACAAAACAAAACTACACAAAATAACCCCAAAATAGTCCTAAAACACATACATAAGCAATTCCCCAGCACACAACCACAATTAAGACCCAAGCACAGTCCAAACACACATGAATAGTTTACCCAGGAGGCTGTGCAGTATAAGCACACCCCATAAGTCTTAGCTCTGCTACATTATAATTCACTATACAAAAAGAATCTCCAAATGGTTAATTACATTTAAATGTACTGTTTACTGTTTACTTATAGATCAGTGTCAGTACACGGAACATGGAAAGCGCAATTTTCTCTTTTCCACTGGAAACCGGAAACAAGTAAGTTGTTTGCCGGAACTAGCGTCGGTTAGCAGTTAGCCTAGCCGTCCTAGATAGCCTAGATAGTCCTTGATGCACCAAAATACGCAGTGGTTGTAATCTAAATGCAGCATATGATTAACTTTACTAAGTATAACCTCACAATCTGATTGTCTTATTCTGGCAAATACAACAAATGAATTTGAAACTCTTTCTTTGTGGCTGCACTGCTCCTGTCATGTTACTGCTACGACTCACCTCTGCGCATGTGATAGGTAATGAATTCTCTCACTTAAATGGTGCTGCAGTACAGCAATGTCAGTCATCTGTCTACATATAAATTCTTCACTTTAAAATTAGCTTACCTTTCTTTAAATCTGATCTGTAAACGTCGGCAATTGCGACATGTGCTGCTTTGCTGTCACTAATGTTTATCTCGGATAATGCAGACATTGCGTGGAGCTTAAATTCTGCAGTGTAGTTCTTGCATTGGCATGATATCGGTAAGTTCCAATTTTTATCAGTTTAATTGTTTATGCAACTACGGCATAATGTCACTACAGAGCTGCAAAGCTTTTCTGGGCTGTGTCAAGTTAATTGCTTTAATTTCAGATCTGTAAATTCAGTAACGCTGTGGCTTATCTTAGAGTTTTAAGACATAAATGAGCATTTTCTGCGGCTTACAGAATGAGGCGACCTATAATGTGGGGTGGCCTATCACGTGGGAAATACGGTTCTAATGATTTCCATAAAGTAACAGTGGTGCTGTGACGCCTACATAGAAAGCATAAGGAAGTGGGATCTCTTTGCATAAGAGCGGTCAAATGGAGAGTAATGAGTAACCATTCGCTTGAAGGGAGGAGGCGTCTCCGTAATGCATTGGAACAGGCTGTTGGACGAAGAACAGAAAAAAGTGTCTTAAAGTGCTGCATGACACTTAATGTCTCTTAAACGTCACTGCAATTCGTTCATAAGCTTCCTCTCTTTCTCTCAGTGCTAACGGCGCTACCTCCTCCTCTTTCCTTCCCGTGGCCAACAGATGAAAGGCTGCTTTCTTGCCCAGCTCTGCACTTTTATCTGATTAGCCAGACAGGTCCCCCTCCCCTCACTGTGCATTATTGAAGTAGACAAAGTGTAAATCTTGAGCCAATCTCCTGAAAGTGAAATGCAGTCCATGCCAAACTGGAGCTGCTGCCCAAGTTTCGTCAGTGGAGGTGGGAGGGAGAGGAGGGGGGAGGAAGAGCTTCTTAATTTGCATAGGAAAGAAAGAGAAAGAGAGAGACTGCCAGAGAGGGAGAGAAATGAGTAGACATTGACTGTAGACCAGTATATACAGGATGCTACTGTAAAAATGTCTGGAAATGTAATGTAAATATGTACAATGATGTGCTGTTTGTACTGTGCGTTAGGTGCTGTTGAAAAGTGAGATTACAGTGTTGGGTAGTGGTCTACAAGTGGAAGTAGAGTCAGTAAATCAATTGCTTGGTGTTTTGCGAAAAAGTGTTGGTTGTTTGTACAGTATTGCTTAGAATGGTGCTTATATATATGTAGTTCAGATAGATAGATAGATGGATACACAATGTTAAGCATAGGATATGCCATAGTTCTTGTCCTCAACAAATGAAAGAAAATAGAAAATTATGATTTGTCTGACCACGTTTATATGTTTGGTTTCAGCCCAGAAGGTCAGAACCTGCTGAATGAGGTGCCAGACTGCCAGTTAGTTGTGATTGTACTGCTTTCTAGTATGTGGGTATATGGATGTTTGCTTTTGAATAATCTCATCTGCAGACACTTCACTAACACTATTCATAATTTTCCACTTTATTATTCAAACATCACACAGCTAATATAGGCTGTAATTATTTAGTAAATTATAAATAATTCATGCAATAAAAGCAATTATAAACAACTGCAGCTCCTATGGTTTGAAAACAGTGAATTATGATTTTGATATAAAAGCGATTCATCTTTCATTTCTGATTTCATTTGTTTAATGAAACCATTTCACACTGCATTGCTTCAGCAGACAAATGATGGTGGTTTGTTTTGATTGCGTTCTGAAACCTGACCTTTCTCCATGTCCAATTATTGTGATTATCAGTCAACATTAATAGAACTGTTGATTGCTGGTCATGGTCCTCCAGATGAGCAGCCCTGTGGGAAAAAGTAAATGGTCTGTAGTAGAGAGTGGTGACTGATTTGAGGACAGACATGCTGGGAGCAGCTGCTTCCTACAGACCCTTTGCAGCTGTTTTCTGTAACGAAACTGAGACAGAACAAGGTTGTCATATAGCTGCTGTGTCTGGAATACATGAAAGATTTGAAGGAGATATATATATATATATATATATATTACACAGGAAAAGATCAATTATGACAATGTTCTAAATAAATCTCATTTTAATTCACCTGTCAATCATGCTGTCATCTGGATGTCGGCCCTTTGAGAGAGCAAACGTTTTTCCTCCGGCTTCTTTAAAAATAGAGGTTCTTGAATGACTCTTGGGTCAGATGTTCAGTTGTAGGAAAAATAGTCTTTACATTATATGGAAATGTAAATGTCTAAGTAACTAATGTCCCATTTAGATGAATGATCCCATCTATTGAAAGTTCCTTTGGGGAAGCAAACATGCTTCTTCTGTGGCATTGCTCCAGGGAACCTTTATTTTTAATAGTGTTGGAGAGAGGTCTTTAGTGCGTTGCTTGGCAGCTCCCAGCTTGAGCGGGTCACTGGTGGGTACAGGCAAGTGTGTTAAGAATGCAAGACACACTCATTTTCCACCAGACACCTGGGAAGTTCAGTGAAAGTGGATTATAAATAATTCTATTATAAATCATGTCCATATCTGTACAGAGAGACCATCTTGTTTGTGTTAGAGTCTATGTTCTTCAAAAAGTTGTGTGAAAATCAAAAGGCAGCGTTGAGGTTGATTGTCCAAGGCTGTTTAGATATTCAGATCAGTCAGCCAGTGCCGAGCAGCCACCGCAGAGCACAGCTCTCTGTGTTCTGTCTTGTTCTGAAAAGAGAAGCTGAGTTTCATTCATGAAGAGAACAGAAACGGAGGCTGTGTAAAAGGCCGGAAGGTGAGTGCTGCCTGTGGATGTCTGAATGAGACTAAAATTACGCACGGCCCTAGCCAGCCAGCATGTGGGCAGCCAGTTAGAGTTACACTCAGTTACATCAAGCCAGGAAGTCCCGACTGGCATGTAAACCAAGAATGAGGATGGCCTAGAAAGCTTTCATCTAAATCCTGGAGAAGGGCTCCCATAAACTTGGTCCACTTGAATGTACATTTTACCCTCAAAAGTGACTTTTACTGCTGGAGTTTACAAAAGTATGCAATGTGATAGTATTTCTCACGCTAAGCATGCAGTGAACATCTATGAAATAAACAGGCGCTAAGCATTTAAACAGTATACGTATGCATTTATATCCAGATGTTTTACTATGATTTTTCTTTTCAAAGAGCGTTATCTTCATGGACACTGTAAATGTGGACAGGACCCTTACCCTGCTCACAGGTTCATCTCCTGGCCCAGGCTCCACTAAAATACCCTTGAGCAATGTATCACTTCACTGTTCCCCAGGCACTGGAGATATCTGCCTGTTGCTCCACATGTGTGATGGGTTAAATAAAGAGGTCACAATTTGTTCCGGTGCACTGTATATGATGAGGTGTGTTCACAATGACGAACATTCACTTTTGTTTCCATTTTGCAGTAATAAACAAACATGCTTTACAATTTTGCCAGGTCCTTGTTGTGTTATGACACTGAAAAAAGTGAAGTATAATAAAAGTGCTGGAAATGCGGACTTGAACCGGTTTCTGCACAATATAAATATGATACACGTACCTTATATCTATACTTGTCCATTTTATCATCTCCACTTCCTCCCAAATGTACCCAAATAATGACAAAAGACAAAAATGTATTTCTCTTTTTAACTTTTTTGTTCTATAAAATAGATGCTTTTTGGAGAGCGTCAGCCAAATGGTTTGGATTTTTTCTATTGGGAGGGGGGTTTACAACATAGCCTTGAGATACAAAGTGATGGAGTCTCTGAGGCCTCATAAAAATGCCCTCCTGCTGAGCTTAACCACATCATTGTCTCTTTAACTCCTCATTAGTGTATACAGCTTATATAAGAGCGATATGAGAGAATATACGTCTGACACTTTTGTGGTGTGGTACTGAGAAATACACTGCTAATGCCTTTTGCAGAGCATGCTGAAATATGCATGAATATATTTTCTAGTGCTAAAGACCCGACGTGCTAAAACTTTGATATACAACATTCCAATGTATCTTACTAGATAAAGCAGATGTGGGGTCTGGCTGCTAGCTGCCATTTTGGATGTTATTTGCTTGTGGGGTTTTTGCGTTTTGTCATGTGTTCCGTGTCAGCTTCAGTTTCGGGATTGTGTCTCCGCCCCTTTTCTAGCATTTATGTGGGCTTTTCTCCTGGTTCAGGATCGTTTCATGTTTTGAACACAGGCTTGTGTATCTGTCGTGTGTTTTATTCTTGTTTGAGTGTTTTTTTATTTTATTTAAGGTCTTATTGAGTGTTTTATTTTTATTTAATAAATGTCTTTGCATCCAACTTGTGATTGTCTCAATCCCTCAAGCCCAATCATGACAGCAGATTGGTTGAGCAGACTCATGCCAGTCAGTTATAACCTGACATACGTAAAACTCCAAACGTGTAAAGGAAAAAGAGGAAGTTTTCTCCCTGTCGGTTTTTCTACTTGATCTTGTGATATGTGGCACATTCAAATAGATTCAAATGTACAGAGATCTGAATGTTAGTCTTTTTTCTGTAGGCAATGATATGCATTTTTCTGTTGGGTGTGACATGCAGATTTGCATGTCAACCTAACAAAAGAAAACACAGCTAACTGTTGCCATGCTGTTTTTTGATCTGGCCTTTGTGTTGTTAGTGATTACCAGCTCTTCACTGTTCAGCAAGGATGGAAATCTCAAACAAGCTCAAGATGGTTTGATTTAGTTACCATTCGTTTTGAACATGAATGAGCTTACCGGTAAAGCTGCTATGTGATCAAATGTGTCTTTAAACACAGGAGTGTTTCTCCAGCTAATGTGATACTCTTTATGGAGCTTGCTTGGCTATTATTTAATCTTTACTATTGTTGGCTCTGATGGTTGTGCTGTAAAAATGACAGACTTTATCATTAACGCAATGTTTGGTGTGTGAAGTTTGTGAAGTTTTTTGTATCCACAAAATATAAGAAGCAAAAAAAACCCTTTGGATCCAAAACAAAATGGGAAAACTCTGCACATGGGATTTTTCCTGTTTGTTAAGAGTGTTTTTAGTCTCTGTGGCTGACACGGTCTGGCTGCATTGGCAGGGAGGCATTAGCTATATCAGCAGGAGGGATAATAATGAAGGTTATAACAGGGTATGTAAAACACTGTCTCTGTCAAAGTGCCGACTTCACTCTTGTGTAACCTCATATACTTTTAGAATCATAGAAGATCAGTAACCATTCCCCTTTCTGACCACCAGCCCACGTTCATTTGTACTGCAGCAATGGTGCAAAACAATGCTCCGTGTGTCTCCACTGTGTGTCCTTGATTGCCCCTGGGGGACAGTGCTGCTGGAGAGGGACTTTTGTGTAATGACTGCAGCAGAGGGTATAGTTTCAGGCTACACTTTCCCACGTGTTTACGGCTAATGATGGATTCAGAGCATTATCAGCCTTTGGTAGGAAAAGGTGGATGGTGGATGGAACAACATTACCAAGTTCTGTTGGATATTCATTCATTTCTATGGGCCATCAGGTTACATGCTACACTCTGACAAACAGAATTAATCAGATGTGCATGCACTGATCTTTTACACTGTTTTTGGTGTGGTGTACATTCCTGTTGCTTTTGTTAGTTTGGTACATAAGCAAAAAAGAAATGCCTTTTCTGCATTGTCAAATCATGTTTTGTATATATAAATATAACTGCTTGTAAGCATTCAATTAAATGGACAGATAAAATAATTTTTGCCTCACCATTAAAGACTAATCACAAAAAAATAGTCTATATTCCCACAATGTAAGGTACCATTCTGCTCCTTGATTGAAATAGTAACAACTAAAGGACAACAAGTGTGAAGAATAGAAAAAAAAAACAAAAACTGGCCTACAGACAGAATGCCTGAAGTGCAATTCCTTTAAATAATTAAGCATCATATACCCAAAATATCCAAATATCCATATACACAAAATAGCTTATTAATACGAAACCTGCAGGCCTTAAAAGGATTGTCTTGTTAGCTTTCAATGGCTGCTGAACTCTCTATGCCACTCTAGACAGAGACATTAATAAAGTAGACTATCACTTATTCTCTGCCATGGCTTCTAATAGGCTAAATACCTTGCTAACTGCTACATGTTCTAGTTGTGATGATAAATTATCCCAATACATAACAATTGAATGAAAAGTGTTCTACTTTATCTGTGTACTTTGACTGTGTACCATTTTGCTTGTTTAGCATAAGCTGCAAAGTCCAACCCTTTTTGTCAAACAATTAAATATACGTCTTTTTTTTAGCAATTTATATTGATTTTCAATGGTGTAACCAATCACTCTTTACATAAATGCATGAAATAGGATGATTAGTTAAGGATCATAATCATGTCAGGATTTATACTGTCCATATTTGGTGGAGTTGTACCAATTTCAGATGATCATGTGCACATCAGTGATGCTAGGCCAGTGAAAACAAACACTGAATCACGTGCACCATTGCTGTATCAATATTTTTACATTTGATTTGGCTGTACTCTCCTTCTACATCTCACTTTTACTTAGCTCACCCTGCTGATAGACGTTTAGTAGTTTATTCCATTCAAATTAATGTAGTAAATGTTCAGTTTTTGCAAAAAAAAAAAGAACAGTTGATTAATTTTGTATAACAAGAAAACGTTCTACAAAACTTATGTAGCATTACCATCTATGTTAAATTGCACTTTTTTGCTATTTAATTACACAGGTTTGCTTAAGAAAACCAGACATTTAGCAGCTTTACCTAGATTAACTTTTTTTTTTCTTATTTTTTGACTGTGTGTCATCTGTGTGAAGCCTGCCATGTAAAACTTGTCCTAAGTTTCAGAATAGACTTTCTTTGTCTGTGGAAGAACAGCTGCATGAAATAGCAGGAAGTTGCTGTCAGTGTGTGTTTGAGTCGTCTCTCCTTGTTGGCATAACTGTATACGACTTTCATGTGCTCTTATGGAGTCGACTCATCATTTAGTCACTGCTGACACACACTTTCACCTTGCACACACTCCTCCCTGTTGCCATGACAATTAGCATCATTGCAGATTTGGCCTGGCTGCCAGCCTACTCACAACCCACTGGATCCTGATTTAACCCTCCTTACAGTTGATACTGCAGTCCTGTTCTAAAAATCTGAAAACTCATATTTAACAGAAAAAAGGACAGAAGCCTCAACAACAAAATATTTTTTTCAGTATTTAGTAAATCTCCAAAGTTCAGTTTTAGAAGTCAGTTGTATTTTCTGCGTTTTTTGATCCAAATAATCCCAATTACAAACCTCTTTCCTATGAAAGATCAGATATTTATTTAAATGCAAAGAAAAAACTGTGGTATGTTAATTTGAATGAACCTTTTTAATTGACAAGAGTGAAAAGAAATAATTTTCAGATTTACTGAGCAACACCAGTGAGTTTTCTGGGACCAAGCTTATCTCACATTGACTGCGAGACAGTGTAACTGTGTGCTGTGGTCAGATGTGTCCATATTCAACTTGTTAAAGTTCTCTGTGCCAAAGATGGAAAAAGAGTGTTATAAGAGAAAGGTGCAAAAAAAAAAAAAACAGCCTAAGCTGCATGTATGTGAAGGTACCAGTGACTCTAAGGTATATATAAGTATTTTAGAGAGGCATATGTTGCTATCAAGGCGATGTCTCTTTCCAGGACCTCCATGCTTACTTGCTTACAGCAGGACAATACCAAACCATATTCTGTAAATGCTAAAACAGTGTTTCTTTATAGATGATGATGTGTGTGTGCGTGAATGGGCTACTGCCAGTGCAGATTTGTCTCCTATTAGAAATGTTTGGTGCATTATGCAGACCATGGCAACCATAGACTACTGAGCAGCTGAAATCTATTTTTTTTTAATGGACAGAATTTCCAACTACAAAACTACAACCGTTTGTAGTATCAATTATTAAATTATCAAAAATTATTAAAAAGTCTTGTTATAAGGAAAAATACAATTAAGTTGTATTTTACTTCTGTAAGTTAAATGAATTAACATTACAAATGTTTGTTTTTATTACATTTTGAAAAATATTCCAACTTGTCTGCAAATGGGGTTTGTGTACAGTTGTGTCAGAGATATACAGTTTCATTGTACAGACTTTGTCCTCTGTTTCCTTTTCTCAGTAACAGCCTCTTGAACAGCCACACATACATTTAGACCCACAGTGATGGGTTTTCTTTTCACAGTGCAAGAATGGAAGACAATTTGAATTGTAATTTTCTCTTCCTTGTGCATGTGGATTATTTTCTATTTATTCTTTGTCCCTGTCAAAATATGTCCTTTCAACATTTTAGATGCACATTTGAAAGAAATGTGCAAGGCAGAAAAGGAGTTTTGGGTAGTTTTTTTTTTTTTTTTTTTTAAATATTAAAGTCTATAATTATATTAAGAGTCAGTTCCCTAATCCCAAACCTCTTTTCACTAAACTTTCCAATAATCTTCCTACACTCTTTTAGCAGAGCTATACTGAGCTCCACCATTCTGTATTTTAATACATGTGCGGTAGAAGGCTACATCTGATATTCTGACTCCTACATCACAGCACAATTATACATTTCAGGTGTATATGTAGCTCATGGGTTAGATTCCTTTAGGTAGTCTTAAATTAGCATGTACATCTGCAAACAATCAATGGATTCATCACCACCTACAAATAGGAGTTCTGGGGTTGTTTTCCAACATGTTCTAATAGGTAAAAGTGTTTGCCTTTCGTTTTTCATGTTCAAGTTGCGTTTGTTCCTCTTGTGGTTGAGGTTTAGGTGAACAGTGTGTGCTGTCCATTGCCTGGATTCCCCTCTCCCATGCTCCATTTCTGCCTTCGCTCTTAAGTGTGTCAGAGATTTAGGTCACTCATCTTTTTCCCTGTGTTCAGTCAATTCAATTTGGTAAAATGATAAGAAAGTATCAAATTTAAACGTCGCCCAAGTGCTTTGAGGCAAGGCGAGGCACAGGAGCCCGCCATACTTAAAATACCGGCTCCCCCGTGTCATTGTTCCTCGAGAGATAGAGAGAGAGAGCAAGCAAGCTCAAAATCTGCCAGCAAATAGGTTGCTGATGGATAGAGCCAGTGGGGAAGTTGCTGATGTTATGATATTAATTCAGAAAAATGGTTTGATGGCAGTGTGCCATGTCATAGTACATTCACTGCAGCCTTCTTGGTGCACCATGGCCCATTACTTGGAGGACCCACACATTTGGTTTAGACGCAACATGAGAAGGGTTAACTGTGATAAACAAAATATTTCAATGGATCAATTAGCTCTTACTAGGACAAAACACCAGCTAATGTAATATCTCTATGCTGTGAATCCATAGCTTCTTTAAAGGCAATGTACGTCTGTACTTTTGATTTGAACTGCCTACATGTGAGAATTCACAATCATCTTCTTTCCACCCAGGAGCAATTTTCATTCAGTTTTTTATCTGTGAACTTTTTGTAGGAGCGAGGTATGTCTCTTTAAAGTGATTTCATACAGATTATTTTTTTGAAATGCTTTGATTCTAGCCATGGAATTCTGAAAATCTGAACAGCCTGGGAAATTGCTTTCTAGCCTCTTGCTATTGTCCTAGTTTCAAAAGGCCCCTAGATCTTATTTCAGAGCTATACAGTATGTCTGATGCCAAAGTACTTTCTTTGGTTGTACAACTGTGAACTTCTTTCATCTGAAAGATGTGGGGCATTCACAGACTTTTGTTAACGTGTGCATAATATTTGTAATTGGTGAACATTTGATCTGTATGTGCTTCTAGCTACATCTCTTGAACAGTAAGATAACCGTGTCTGCTTTTTTCAAACATAATTCTTTGCTAAACCTGTTGCCCAGATTTACCTGCTCGAAAGAGAATAAAGGTAGGGTTTCAAAAACTAGAAAATAAAGTTGTGAAATGCTTAAATGGGGACCTGAAGCATGCTGGGATGTTAGGTAGATCATTCAGACAGATGAAAAATATAGCTTTAAGAGGACAAGCTGTGACGTAAGGGAAAAGAAGACTAATCTCTCTTGGTAAGGGAATGTAAAAGGGGATGTCTCTCCTAGGCATCATGCTTAAGCTGGAAGATAGGTCTACAAAATGAAGTACCTGTCCCCAAGGAAGAGCAGCAAGCAGAGAAAATGGATGTGAGTGACAAGGACATGCTTTCTCTGAGACAGGGGGCCGATTCTAGAACCTTCTCACCTCCTGGGAATCTGGGGCATTGACTGATTGGGTTAAGGTGTCATATTTGCCCCTGACTGACCATAAACTGAACAAAGGCCAGGGGTACCTTCAAGCATCTTTCATTCAAAGAGGTCTTATCATGAGAACAGCTACTGTGTGGCCACTTGACCGATGGCTTTGCACTTCAGCTGGGTGGTTGCACCAAACAAATCAGTCTTCCAGCCACAGGACCCTTTAGCTATTGAAAGTAAGCAGTGGTTCAGCCCGATGTGGCCTGAAAGAGTGCTGTTCTAGTCCACAGTGCAGCAGTGTGTGGGCAGAGCAGATAGACTCTTATCAGCAGGGCACACCAGTTCACTTTGCTGAATTCTTCAGACTCCAAGCTGTTGTCCCTTCACTGCTCCTGACTGCACTGGGAGAGCAGTAGAGGCACAGAGGCATTGACACCAGCCTTTTATCTGTCAAAGCAGATCCGCAGATGACCAGGCACATCTTTATGGTTCCTGCTTGTGGGGCTGAACTTAACAGCAAGAAAGAGCCCTGACATGGATGACTATCTTGTAGAGGCTCCGCCAGCAAGTCCAATGAAGCTTAAGGCTGTGATTCAGTGTTTTCCTCCGGTTCCTCCAGAGAGCTAGAGGTCATTCTGTGCTGTGATATCACTCCAGCTCAAAGACATACTCTATTTACTTTTATGCCTTTCTCTTTGCAAGCACTGAGATCATGTTCACTCTTGTAGAATGGAGCTCTTTGCCAAGGAAGGAGTGTGTGCTGTCATTAACGTTTTTCAGAAGGTCTCTGTGTGCCCACACAAGTTCCTCTCTGCAATGTGTCCTCAGTTTGGTTGATACTATGTCTGTTAGATGAGCTCATTGATTTACTGATGAGACAGATGGAGGATGTCACATCAGCCACAGAGAATAATCTTTGTTTGGCTGCAAATATGCCAACAGAAAATACAAACATTTCCATCTGCTGTTCTCATGCAGAACATACTGAAGCTAGGTCTTCCTCAAGGATACCCATATCATAATCCATCATATTTGTCCATGAATATGGACCTGCAATTTGGTTCTACTGGTTGATTTGATAGAACAGTGAAGTGCGGTGGTTGAAGTCTTCTCTCTCGCTCTCATCTTTCTAAGCTTGCTCTGTAGACAGGCCCAGAGCACATGATACTTTGTTTGACAGTGTTTATTTTGGACCTGTAAAGGGTGAGGAGCATGGCCGTGTGTCATACCTTTCAGGACCAATATAGACCTTGGTACATTGAGGTATCTGCCTGCCCCCTCTTGCACCAAACCAGATTCAACACTGAGTTCCTCAACTCCACTGCATTGGCTCTCCCGGGTTCCCTTTGTCATATTTGACTCAAACAAAGATCGTTCTATATTTGTTAAAATATTTATCACCATAGAAACTAATATTCAGAAGTGCAGAATCAACCTTATTAATATAAATTGTAAATTAATTGTTATCATTACTATGTAATTATACTGTCATTAAGATTATAATGAGACAATTACAGCAAAGTAAGTCTTTACTCTAGACCTAACAGAGGTTAAATGTTGCTATTAATGGCAAGGAGCTGGACTTTGGAAGGAAAGCTGCAACATGTCATTTTAGATGAAGAGGATGTTTGTCCTTGAGACTTCCATCATGTTTTGTGGTTACTGCATCTATGCGTAATGAGAACGAAGTTTTAAATAGACACAGTGACCTTGATAAGGCAGGTAATTATAATTTTACTACTATTGTGATTGTGACTGCTGCTGACTCAGTCCTCCTACTCTACTGACTGTATCTGCATTGGCTGTGATGATAGATAGCAGTGATAATGAATCTAAATAGATTTTTGCAGTAGGAGTGCTCAGAACATTACATATAGTTGATGGTTAACTTCTGGCATGGTCACTAGAGTGCTCTGTTTCTAATGTGTTATTGTTCTATTACTAAATATTAAGTTGAATTTCCTATTAGATTTTTACACTTCATGATGTGTTGCTATATTTAAACATGTGTAAAAAAAAATAGGTTTCAATATGATGCTTAAACAGTTTTAGCTTTATGCTATAGGTGAAAGTGTAATGTGGAAGTCTGGACCCACACTTGTTTCCTTGGAAAGTAAAGTGTTAAGTTTTCCTCTCTTTGTTTGCGAAAATAATTGGAAGCAGATGCACACTGTACTGCACAAAAATCCAATTAGCCAAGACTAATTATGCTCTTTGTAATGAAGCATGATGGTGGTCAGTGCTCTTTAAGAACTAATGATATCCACCATGTGCTCAACAAAACATACGTACATATTTCATGTAGATTTGATATATGTTGCCCTATTGGCCAGCCCTTATATAAGTCACTTTTAACTGAGTGAAGGGATTTTCATTTATCAGAATATGCATATATGAGACACATTTGCTTCAGATATGATTGCAGATGATGTTTTCATAATAACCGAATCACCAATGAATATGAAACTCGCTGACCTTTTAAGCCATGCAGGAGTCAATGAAGGAGGCAGTGCAGATGTACTGTGTAAAAATGATTTCAGCTTAAAATAAGGCATCTGGCTGCTTTTAAGTACTCAGTTTATTGAACTTCAGACAGTTCATTAAACGATTTTCAGATTAAACCTCCTGTGTTACTTATTAAGTTAAAATATCAAATTGTTTTTACAATGTATGAGGAAAGTTGTTCAAAAAGTCATCTTTTGTCCAGTTTAGGAGTTGTCCCCTGTTTGTACAATGACTGAGTCTGAATGTACATATTCACAACATCATATAACATAGTTTATTACGGGATCCCAGGTATTTGTGTCTGCAGTGTAATGCATTAGTTGATGCATAATAATGCAGTATCCAGTAGTAATAATGTGGTCTGCCTACACGCATTTCTAAAGAAACAACAGAGACAGTTAGTCAGACACATACATGCACTCGGTGAGTGATTAGTGCCTGAGGGGTGCAGACCTCACTGTGCTGCTCTTTCCTGGGGCTCTCTATTTCATGCGGTGCAGCATCTCTTTAAACACCTACTTCAAAGAGCAGCTTTTATAGCAGGGACTGGAAATGCTAACCTTTGACTCAAAGCATCTCCCACTGCAAACAGGGCCTGTTAAATTGATTTGAGAAGCAAATACCTTGCATTTCATGTGTTTCTGCTTACTTCCGGTAGCATTTGCTAATCATTAGGCGCACAATATAAAAGCTGGAGCATTTTTCCTTAAAGAAAGTGTAGCTAAAAAGGGATACTGGAGGTATTTGGTCATATAAGGGCACCATAGCATGTATTAATGTGACTATTCACTAAGAGTTTGTTTACACCTAGTCACTTTATGTGGATTGTATCTTCATAAGATTTTAGCTCCATGGATTTGTATTTGGTAGTCAAATGCATCTCTGATCAGCCAGCTCATGTGTGAAAATTTTACACTTCTTACGCTCAAATACAGAGACAGATCACCAGTGTTGCTCCTTATTTTTTCGTAAGACAATGCGAATGGTTTACTTTTTGTAAGGGTCGCACACTTGTATCCCTACGCCAGACGCCCTTTCGTTCAGCTTCGCCCAGATCTACTTTCCGCATTGGCGGGAGCTGAGCATGAGCTTGTTCCTTTATTTTCATTGCCACCTTGCACTTGAGCCGCCTCATTCCTTTCTGTTTCACGTTTAAGAACTTCACACTTTTAAATAAAAAAAGAAAAAAGTCTGCAGTGAAGCATATGAAGTTGATAATATATATATAAAATATACCTGCAAAGGAATGTGGTATAATTATAGTTAACTGCTGAAAATCCTTGTGGATGCAACCACAGTGACTGTTTTTTACCTTTTGTACCTATTAGGGTGTGACTAATGTGTATACTGATGTATACTAATACTGATGTGACTGGTTTACACAGCTTTCCCTTTCACCAAAGCTATGGTGCGTAGTGCTGTGCTTTAGGGTTTGTACTGTGTCTAAGTCAGGTGATGATTATGGTTTTAGAAGCAGAATCCAAGCTTCATCTATTTGGTGCTCCCTCTTTCTGTCTCTCTCTGTCTTTCTCTGTCTCTCTCTCTCTCTCTTTGTCTCTCTGTCTCTCTCTTTCCTCTCTCTTTCCTCTCTCTTTCTCTCTCTCTGTCTCTCTGTCTCTCTCGGTCTCTCTCTCTGTCTCTCTCGGTCTCTCTCTCTGTCTCTGTCTCTCTCTCTTTCTCTCTCTCTCTCTCTTTCTCTTTCTCTTTCTCTCTCTCTCTCTCTCTCTCTCTCTCTCTCTCTCTCTCTCTCTCTCTCTCTCTCTCTCTCTCT
>JBBIGC010000152.1:6541190-6573047 GCA_037576955.1 Lepidarchus adonis | reverse complement strand
GCCAGTTCTTTTATTTATTTGTTTATTTACTGGTCGCCTCTGCATCTGGGTTCAAATTTAAATATCCGTGCTGGGCCCTCGCCAGCACGCTACACAACCAAAGATGACTATGGCATCACTGTGGTTTGAACTTCTCTTCTTGATAGAGCCCATGCTTAGACACTTGAAATATATTTAGTAATGACTTTGTTGCATTTTGAATGTGGCTGTGTTTAACTGGATTTTCTTGTAAGTTAAACAGCAATACTGTAAGTGTAGTGTGGTAAGCTTGGAAATCCATGCCCTTCAAATAAAAACAAGCGAACAATTAGTCAGCAAACCTGACTGCTCTTTACAGGCTCCAATCTGTATTCTAGATTCCTTGTTGTTTAGCTTACAACTAATTATCTGTAGAATATCAATGCTGAAGAAGAGCAGGACCAAACCTCATTCTTAGCTTTTCTGAAAATTACAATTATTGTCATTTACTCTTCATTATATCTGATGTAACTAAACATTATTTTGATAACAGTGTTCTTCTTAAATATGAAGGTTGCTGGAAATTCAATGCACAGAATCTATGTATTACTATTATTATGTTTAACATTGTAAAAGTCTTATACTAACATTTAACAGGCTACATTTCATTCATACCTTTTTGTTTTCTAAAATAATAAATGTAGCAACTGAGCATTAATTGTGCATTAACATGTGTAGACATATTTTCTCTCTAGATGATACAGACCTATTTTTACATAGAAAATTTACAAAACATATGACTGTTCATGACACTTTATGTTTAAACATAACAGACATTACACATTTAATTTTTATGACCTTTTATGTAGTAATATTTGAGATGGGATACATGTTAATGACATAATAATTATAATGTTGAGCTTGCAAATGGACCCCTGCAGAACCCCCTGTACTCTTTTCAGCTCTGTATGCGAGAGAAAGAAACTGTATGTAACAATAGCTGATAAGGTTTTACACAATACTTCATGGGTGTTAGATTTTCTCATTTTTTATTTTTGATGTTCATCTGTTTTGGTTAAGAAACTAAATCTGTTTTACATAAATTTCATTTTATGCAGATTAGTTTATCTGCTGGGAATTAAATGCACAGCATCTATGTATTACTATTATTATGTTTAGCATTTAAAAAGTCATAATAACATTTAACATTTAAAAGAAAGTGAAAACAGAGCATTATACTGATCCCATAAGCTACTACACAATACATTAGGATTGCTGTAAAAATGCTATGTTGAAATAGCTAAAGCTAAAGCTAAACAACCATGTTTACTTCGGCATCTCATTTTCTGCAGGCAGCCATTCAGATTAATTGCCCGTTATCTGTGCCACTCTCTAATGTCTTATCATGAAGGTAACAGGGAGCTCAGTGTCAGAGGATATAGTGGCACACCGGAGAGGGCTTCTAACTGTGCTTATCTAGATGCAAATCTCCCCCCCACATTCCACATAATACAGTAGGCCGCTGTTCGGGGCTGCTCTCTAGAGTATCTAAGCTCCTCTTTGAATTCTGCCTGCTTGTCAGTGATGGTGAAACTTTAGAAAGGCCTGATCCTGCTGTTGAAATAAGAAGTGGGAATAGTTAATGCTGCCACACCTGATCACTAGCCACAGTGTGTAGGAAAGGGCTCATGTTTTACAGTGAACAACAACAGATATGAAATGTAATGATACAAACTGTACAAACTATCAAACTGTATCACAACATAACGTACTGTATCTGTTGTATACTGTATATTGTATATGTACAATATATGTACTGTATATGTTTTGTGTTTGGACTAGAGCAAGAGCTTAAGTTTGGGGCTCTTTAAATCACAGCTTTTGTTTTGAATATTGTAGTTGTTTTGTGCTGAATACTCTGAAAAAAATGAAAATTGTTTGAGCATTTGTGCAGTCATTTGGAAATCATGGGAGATCCCTGGCGATACCACAGCCATCTGTGGCCAGGGCTCCAAGAGACCATAATTGGTTTGCTGTCTGTGGGTGTGTAGAATAGTCCTCCGTTTCACCTGCCACTCAGTGGGCATTTGCTAGCTGATGTAACAGAGCTGTAGGTCAGCTTTCTGTGCATTAGTGGCAATTATAAAAAAAATGCCATGGCTGACTTCACAGATTTATTCAAGTTTTCACCCTCCTAGTATCTTATGAGATAATTATGTTAATTAGATCCAATTATTTTGATGCCTTTCTGCGTCCACTTCAATTAGTTTTCAGGAATCAAACTAGAAGATTCTAGTATCACAACAACATTGTGGTCATTTTAGTCTCTCAAAATCTTATAAAACACCTAGCCTAAAATAGCCCACACTCACACTGTGTGTTGTCATGTTGTTGGTTGTAGAACTGAGTAGTAGAGTAGTGTTTGTGTAAAGTAGTTGAGTTGAGTAATACTTTTATAGTTCCATAATGATGTTACTTTTTAAAGCTTATTTGAATTAAATGTTATGGGTTAATACCAAGAAAGAGTGGTATGTGTTATAGGTCTATTATGGTGCTTTTCAGAAAATACCATTACAGAAGACTACAAAGCCTTAGTAAATTGAGGTTTTATGTAAATATTACAAAATATCAACACACAGCTCACCAGCTCAATTCACTTTTTTTGTAGAGGTGGATGCCTCAAATGCTGGAGTGAGGGTGGTGCTCAGGACTGGCTCAGAAACTCTATCCATACTCCTTTTTTCGCACAAGTCCATGGCTAAGAGACTAAAATATATGGGGACACATTGGCCTTGGAAGAATGGAGACACTAGCTTGAGGGAACTTACCAGTTCCTGGTCTGGTTAGACCATAATTAATTGGTGTACATTAAGCGCTTGAACATTTAGAAGCAAGGGAGTTCAGATTTTACAGGCTCCCTTCAATCAGTGAGCCTGTAACCTTCTACAGGGTGTCCACTAAACCCCTCTGAATATAGCTCTTGATCACAGAATGTAAGCTTGCAACCATTCAAAAAGTAGCCCAATCTGAGCTAATCCCACAATTTTCAATGTATGTTGAAGTCTCCCTTTTTTCACAGATAAATTTAACACGTATTCCAAGAACATTTGTTCTCTGTGTTATGTGTTGGTTGCCTTGTCAGTCAGGACCATAGGAGTCAGTGTAGCATTGCTGTGAATGTTAACTAGTGTGTGTACAATAAACTGCCCTTAGTCCACCAGAGGGTTTTTTACGGGATTCATTCTACCCCACACAGTGGAAAGGTGGGGTTGAGGGGGGCAGGCAGGTGAAGGTCTACCTTGTTAGGCTGTTGCTATAGTGATGGAAAAGGAACAGTTTAATGAATGTAAAGAAATAGACGGAGACTGTTGCGGGCCCTGCCAAGCTGCTCAGCTTCAAACCCTTCAAGCAACTCAGATCCCCCTCAACGCTTTTCCTCCACCTCTCCACAACATGCTCACTGTACCAGAGCTGGATTCACTAGACAAGCTGATCAATTCCCTTTTCCCTCTGTTCCAAATCTGGTTTCTTCTCTTTTATTGTTTGGTTTTATTCAGGATGAATGGAATAAGAAACTGTGTATCATGCTATAAACTTTGTCAGAGAGTTTAGATTGACACAATGAAACAAAATACACAAGTAACTGATGGGTTAACATTGTTTTGTAAATAATACATGCACATATTACAATATTATAGCTAGCCCTGTGTGTTCTAACACAGAACTATTATAGACAGTATTCACTTTTAAAACCACAGTTGCTCTTTTGTGGGATTGGACTCGACAGGCTAGCTTTCCCCACATGCATCAATGAGCCTTGGGTGCCCATGGCCCTGTCACAGATTCACCAGTTGTCCTTTTTTGGAGTACATTTGGTAGGTGCTAACTGTTGCAGACCTGGAATACTCCATAAGACCTGCTGCTCTGAAGATGCTTTAACTTTAATATTGTAACTAGCCACCACAATATATTTCTTGTCATAATGGTTCAGATACTTACATGCTTACATTTGTCCTGCTTCTTGCATATCAAGGAATGGCCTAAAAAATGCCTAAAATACAGCAAGTGAAAATAAAATAAATAAATAAAATAATTTATAATATAATTATAATAAATAATGAAATAACTTGATAGTCGATGTAATTCACTTTCCCCTTCAGTGGTGTTAATGTTATGTTAAAAAATTGGAATTTAAAAACATCACCTGACCTTTGTCTTCTGCCACAAATTTTACATAAGTTTCTTTACAAGTAAAAAAGTTTTTTTGTAAATGTGTGGATCAGTGGTCCGGATGATATTTGCACAGCAGACCCAACCTCACCTGGCAGGTAAAAGACTCTTTGTTGGTTTGATTGTCATTGCCCACACTCCAGGATGTATTACACTGTAAAAAGTGCTTATTACATGGTTACTTGAGAAAAGCGAAATACTCATGGGCCTGAGCTTGGGAACCAGGACTTTGGAAGGATTCTTCTAATTATATTAATTTTCTTAAATAATATTTGCCTTTGATATGTTTGTATTTCCAATTTAAATATCACATTTATCTGCATCATGTTGTTTACAGCAAGAAAGATGGAAACCTTTTGTTTGTTTCTACTATGTGGTTTTACATGAACACTGTCTCTGTCATAGCACATCAAATTACAGCCCCACTTTCTGTGCCACTAAAGCATTTTCACTTACCAGTAACTCTCAGGCTTATTAGAGGCAGGCCACCTGTTCATTATTTCATCCATTTTCAAAAACCTTATTTCACATGGAGACAGTTTACTGTGATGTGTTTGATGGGGTACATTCGTATAATGATGGCAGTGGTGTGACTTTTGACCTTTTCTGACTCCTTCATCAAGCTCAGTGAAGCGAGCAGGCCTGCCGTTGGCTTGATTGAATTCCAGTCATAAATCTCAGAGGGAGAGGAGGAGAATAGGCACTTGGGGATCTATCTCTCAGAAAATGCCACACTCCCGGGAGCAATTCAGAACGAATCAAAAAGCACAAAGTTGTTAAGAATGGGCTCTGGCTCTGTGTTCCATCTGGAGCTAAATCCAGACCGCACTGATCTCTGTTTATTTAAGATGGGTCTTCATGAAGAATTTACTCATTTTAGGCACCATTGTTTACTGCAGAAATCTCCTTTTCATGAGATAAGATGTACCTATTGTACTGTAAATTACAGTCAGGATGATATTTCATTAATTTCTAAATAAAATGGTTAACATCGTTATGTTTGCTGTTTTGTAGCAGTTTGTAGGAGCCAGATAGTGAAACTATAAAATAATATGCAAATGGAATTCATTGTGCATGGTGGAATGGAGTAGCAATCAGCAGTGTAGTCATGTCAACACATCACAGGGCAACACAAAGACAAACAACCATTCACACACACAATCACACCTGTGGGTAATTTAGAGTAGCTCCATCCATGGCGCTGATCCCAGCTGTCTATAGGCAGCCTCAACATGAGGCCAAACCATCACAGAGCAAGACAGAGACAGATAACTATTCACACACACAACTATTCACACACACACACACACACACACACACACAAACTCACAACTATGGGCAATTTAGAGTAGCCAGTCAACCTAAACTCAAGTCATTGGAAACTGGGAGGAAACCGAAGCACCCAGGGGAAACCCATACAAATGCGGGGAGAGTTTGCAAACTCTGCAAAGAAAGGCATCTGTAGCCAACCTTGAACTTAGGAAATTATGTTTATTATTTATTATTATTAAATATATTATTCTTTCCTCGCATGATTTTTTTTTAAATATGTAAGCTCCAAATGAGAGCCATGTGCAGTGATGCTGATTGTGGATTTTAGACCCTTGCGCTAATTAAATTGCTAAAGATACAGTGCTACTAGTAGTATAATACGGTAAATACAATTACAATAAAATTAAACATTTTAATATTTTCTGCTTGTAACTGACTAAACATTACATATGGATCATGTATGGTGTTTTGAATATGTAATCTGTTGAGGCCATAAACATTAAAGACATTTTGTCGCAAAATGACATTACTTCCAACTCCCAATCAAAATCCTCTCTGAATAGTACTTTGGAAGTAAAATGGTAGAATGAGCTTTTCATGATACATTTTAAATGAATTTAATAAACTAATTTACTGATATCACTTCATAACAAGGTTTTTGCTTCTTGAACACTCTTGGGTTAGATTTTTGGGTGCTGATCATAAACGTCACATCAAAATTGTCCCATCGTGTTTTATTTCAGCGAAATCTTCAAATTTGTCATTATTATTTCTTATATTTGTATCTAAACATTTTTGGTCATGTAAAGGACTTATAAACAATGGTTTGTGCAGCCTGGGCATGTCCAGGTCAGTTTGGAAGTTGTTCTGTGGAAGATAACATCCTGAGTATGTCTGGGCAGGCCTGAATGAACTTGACGCTGTCTCAGCATGATATAAAGGTGGCTTGCGAATACTGATCCTGCTCATTTGGTTAATATAGATAGTTAGTGTGTATGTCTAGTATCAGTATGTACTAGTAGCTGTCGGGCAATATGTCTCGTCAATGTCCTAACAGCCATGACACATTCTGCTGTATCTGTGGCGAATATACACTTGAGCCTTAGAAACGTTCGATGACTGCACTTGTGATGAAAGCTTATCATATGTATTTCAGCTGCAAAATAGGTGATCAAGACAAGCAGTCAGTCTGAGAACTAGGCTCAGAGCCACTTGAAAGACGATGCCGTTTGCTGCTCTGATGATGGCGAGAACAAAAAGACCATGTGACGGACTGTTAATTCTGTTTGACTGATGTGTCTAGTTTCTCTGTCAAAAACAAGAAGTCAATTGAATATTCTAATCTGCCTTCAGCAATGAGACCTGTGCCACAATTTTCCAATTCTAAAACCCCCAGAGGATTGGACCCTAGATGAACCAGGTGAAGAAACTGCAATGCAGAGTACTGACAGTGACACTGACCAGGATTTTGAACCGTGCTCATCAGGTGATTCACATCTGATAACACAGTTCTAATTGAGCAATTCGGTCAGAGATTTGCGTCTGTCAAAAGTAAAATCTGAGCTGCTGGATTCAAGACTGTAGTAATGATATTTGCTGTCACCAGTTACAAAATTTCTGTGTATTGAGACATCACGATATAACCAACATTTTTGCACAAGTTGACAGTCTCTGTTTCTGTTGTGACATTGAAGGATTGTTCTCGGCCTTGGGTTGTGATCACAACCTGGAAGAGTGGCGTCTCTTCATTGATTCATCAATGTTAAGCCTGAAAGCTGTTCTGCTACACAATGGCAATATTTATCCTTCAGTACCTGTTTGCTATGCAGCACACATGAAAGAAAGAGTATGAGAATATGGAACTGTTACTGAAGTACGTCCAGGTACAGCTCTGTTACTAAGACTGCAGCTCAGCTATACAAAGTACTGTTGTATCATCTATGAATGGAAGAGCCATGCCAAAGAGTCACACTATTCTCAACAGAACTGGCCACTTCATAAAAGTTTTGTTCCAGGACAAAAAAATGTGGCACATGAATCCTTTGTTGACCTGGCAAAGATATTTTTGCCTAGTCTTCACATAAAACTGGAACTCATAAAGAATTTTGTTAAAGCAATGAGGAAACAAGGAAGGCAAAGGTTTTTAGGTATTTAAGTCGGATGTTCCCAAAAATAATGGATGCCAAAATCAAAGAGGGCATTTTTTGGCTCACAGATCAGACATGTTATGAGTGACAAGCAGTTTGAAGATCTGTAACTTGGGCTGAAAGAAATATCCTGAAAAGCCTTCATAGAAGTTGTTGTCAAGTTTCTGGGCAACTGCTGAGCCCCAAACTACATTCAATTGGTAGACAAACTGCTCAAAGCATACAAGACAATGAAGTGCAACATGTCACTGAAGATTCATATCCTCCTCAAGCTATATTTGTGCATACCCAGTGGATATCTGTCACATTCAACAAACACTTTTCAGGAAGCAAGACTTTAAAAAAAATGGTTGTTGTCAGGTGTACACTCATGTTATTGTGTGTTGTAATGTATTTTACCAAGTTTTTGTGTTTAGTCTTGTATACTCATGTTTTCATGCTCTGTCTTGTGTTTTCCCTAGCCATGTGCTTTTGTTTGGGTTCCCTTGTCACATGTCTAGGTCGTGTGTTCTTGTCCAAGTGTTTCTAGCTGTGTTTAAGTATTTAAGTTCCTTTTGTCCTAGTGCTTGTCGTGAGTCGACAGGGAGTATACCTTACATAACGTGTTCATGTCTTGTCTTGGTTTTCAGTATGTCTTGTAAATAGTTAGTAGGTCAATAAACCTGCTTCATTATTCTTACGTTAAGGTTTGCGTTTACTTCTCCACACTCTCCTACAACAAACCACGTGTTGCTGGTGTTGTTGTTTTCATGTGGAACGTTACAGTTGTTCAGTGTAATTTAATTGAACTGAATTTGGATCACAGTGATATTGTTTATCCTGATGATTGGGCAGCCGATAATCTGTCACCTAAAATGCTGTTATAACCCAATGATACAAATAATATTTTGATTGATGGTTTTGTTTTTTAATGAACCTCTTATTTGTGATGTACCAAAAGCAGTGGTCATTGCACCTGTTTTAGTTTGATGTGTGTTGTTAAGTAAGGGATAGTAGAGCTGAAGGGTTCTTAGGCATTTCCATGATAATGAACAATCTTAGTGAATACAAATGCAGTCTCGACACGCCATGTTGAGTATTTTCATGTGCGCCTAGACATCTTTGAATTCTGTTGCATCCTTTTGGACTTCAAAAATAGCCAAAGGGGGACCTTTGTCATGAGCAATAGTTACAGTGGCATCTGTGTCTGCATTTTTGTTCCTTCGTATCAGACTTATTGGATAGTATTTCTCCACAGGAAATATGCTGACTGGAAGACTAATCACACTCCTCACTGGGGCCCACAACCCAGAGACATTGGTTTGTCATTTCTGCTGTCTGCATAAAGTTGAACAAATTTGTCTAGACAGTACCCTTACCGTGCGAACAGAATATTAGTCACAGCTCTGTGGAAACATGTTTTCAGACATACACAGAAGAAAGCTTAACATTCTTTCAGGGTCCCTTGAACTTATATATATACTTAAATGGGAAATGGCAATTAAAATGTATTGCCTTCAAAGATCCAATTGAACTGGTGCATGCACATTTACCACGTCAGCTTGCAGGCAGTCATGAACATGGGCTAGCAAGTTGTCTCTGAGACTGCAGCAGTACTTACCAGTAAATATCGCTTTCAATTCACTTGATGCTAATGAATTCAACTTTATATTTACCTGATATTATTTGCATCTATGCATTTATATATTATTATAATATGCAATAAATGTCTTTTATACTTCATAATTTAAGACTCGTTTTTAACACTTAAGACTGCAGAGTACATAAAGTACTTAAGACACAATTGATCGACAGCCACTTTACAATTCTGTAGCCAACATTCTGGCGTACAAGAGGGAGAGAACATATCACAACTGTTTCAGTTGCCTGTTTCTTCATTTTTAGATTCTTCTGTTGATTTTTAAAGCTTTTATTGGATCAGTGTCTTAATATATCTTAGAATTCCTGACAGAGAGTTGGTCAGCTTAATGTTCCAAAGAATATATTAAAAAACACAGGCCAAGCTCCCACTATTAAGTGAATGAATTAGTGAAATAGATTTCCTGTCATTGTGAACACACCACTGCACCACAACGAAATTTGTACTCTGCATTTTACCCATCACACCTGCATACGTGAAGCAGTGAAGGGAGACGGTACTGTGACCTTCGGATCTTAGGCAAAATCCTAACCACTAGGCCACAGCTGCCCCTATTAACCTATTTACTAACCCTTTCCTAGAGTGAAAACATGTTTAATTACATTTGCATTTAAGATGTTTGTTTTGTGTTCATGTTCTTATTTATTTCTCATTTTTATTTTCTTATATTATTTGTTTTTATAATTTTACTCATTATCTTATGTATGAAGCTATTATTGAGCTATTATTGTTGTTATTATTATTATTATCTTTTATTTTTTATTTTTTACATATATATTTTATTATATATTTTATGCTTATTGTGCTGTGATCATCCTGATCACAGTTGTTAGTTATGTGTTTAAATAAATCAAAGCAGTTACACAATCCAACAAGCATAAAATATATTTTCATTAACCATGTAAAATGGCAGAAATAAATTCTTATTATATGCAGCAGTGTTGACTGTTTTTAGTAAGTTGTCATGTTAATGATGCAACAAGACAGCGTGGGAGATAATAAGAGTAAATAAAATGTCTACTTGTGAACAGGTGAGTGTATTACCTGTTCTTTCTGGTTTGATGGTAACGTGTTATATAAATTAAAAAGCTCCTCCTATGTCATTTTTATACTATGAGGCCATAAACGTTACAGTACCCTTAACTCGCACTGTAAACCCAGCCTGAATGTTACTGAAAAGGAAAAAGGAATAAAATTCATCATTGTTATATAATGTATAAAAATCATCACATTGAGAATTCATCACTGTACTCTAAGCACATTGGGAAATATGTTGTGATGGTAAACTGTATTCATGTAATTTTGATGGATTGCTAATGCAAACACTAAAATAGGTTGTTTACTATTACATTGCTAAGCTTCTGTAACATTGTTTGTTTGTGTCATGTTTTGTCTGCATATATATATTTCTTTAAGTATTGCAATATTATTACTTTTCCCCCATTTTTTCCCTGTTGGTCTGCAAAAATGCTTCTTAATTTCATGTGGGAGATCATGGTTTGTTATATTGATCAAGCTGAAGATGTATTGTCTATCCTGTGCTTGGTTTTCCCAGTCGACTGAGAAGCTGTGTGATCACTCTAACATATGGTCAGATAGCGCCTCTCCTCAAACACACCATCCCCAGATGTCCCATTAAGGATGTTCCCTGTCTGAGTGTGTGAAGCTGCCATGAAACTTTTACAGATGGAGTTCCTCTTTAGGGCCAATGGTCCATGGCGACGAGAGCCAATACATGTCAAAATGTCAGAAGTCGAGTTCTGTCAGAAGCTGCAATCCCAATTGTGCTGTATGTCTCAGAAAGATGAGCTTGAAGCTGTCTTGAGTATTCTTCTTATTAGTACTCCCCCACAACACCACTTCTCCATGTTGACCTGCAGATAATATATATTTCTTTTATTAGAGTACATTTGCTACAGACCATTGCAGATGGTAAAATGAAAGGTTACATTTTTTATTTCTCTTGTAAAAAGTCACTGTTTATAAAGTCAGTCCATTTGAGAAGTCTCACCAGTAGTAAATGGAGTTTATGCAACAGCAGTGGTTCTCTTTATTGTGATAATGTCCAGCTCTTGCATGTGATTCTGCGTCTGTTTCCTGTTTTTATTCATTTGTTCCTGGAAAGACTCCTTGAATAAACCTCAGCTTTGTCCCAAATCATTCAAACATTCACCTGAGGCTGGAGTCTGTAACATGTCTCAAAAAGTATTTGGATCTGTTTTTTGCTGAGTGGAAATCTGGGGAAACATGTATCCTTTAGTCCTAAACAGTGTTCCAGCCACATGCTGCAGCTGTCAACAGTTACCCCCACATAAATGATTAACCCAGCACAGTTCGTGAATAGCCACAAAGTGGCCATATCTACCTGTATCTTAGCAGTGACCCATGCAAGCCCAAAAGCATGTCTAAATTAAAGCAAAAAGTAAAAAAAAATACAATATGAAAGATGCGACTTTTATCAATGCAACTTTGTGTGAAAATGTTTACATTTATTAACTATATTTATTGATATTTATTAGTTAAAATTGGTACATTAAATAGCAATGTATGTATAATATGAATGTCAGATTACTGTACTGTACGCTGTATGCTGGATTAAGCCGCTGCAGTGTAGAAGTTCCTGATACTGCAAGCAGTCGCATAAAAGAAAACTGTGGCTCAGCATTTTTATGGCATTTTATACACCTGGGGCTTTTTAGTACAGACATATGCCAGTATAGCTACTACTCCAGATACAATGCTTAATCACAAGTTACACTTGACTTGGTTTGGTGTAATGGAGAGGCGCTGAATGTGTGGTCATGCACATTGTAAAAGCATGATTTCGTTTGTCTTATTTGGCCAAAGGCATTGGTGCAGTCAGGAACTCTGTGTATGTTTAACTGGCCTAATTTTCCTGACAATACTATATCTTGGGTCATAATGGAGTTTGTCTTGAATGAAATCATTACAGATTTCACAGAGTTTTCTGTGAAAGACTAATTTTTTTCTGTCATTTGTGAAACTAAGCAGATTCATTCTAATCAGATCTACTGTGAAGTGAACTGACTGGAATATACATTGAGTTCAGTAATTTTATTCTTTAGTCTCATCATAGAGATTCCATATTAACCATTAGAAGTCACTGTTATCATTGGCAAAAAAACTACAAAGTGTGGTGTAATTTAACATTAGTTTTCACAAACAAATAAAGAAATTCTGCCAGAATCTGTCAGTGATACATTTCTGTTGATTTTATTATAGGATGAACTGTTTTTGTTGCGTGTTACTGAATATATACAGTTTCAGTCACATGTTTGTCATTGAAATAGCAGGGAAAACCAGATGTGCAGTTTAACCTGTTTATGCAGAATGTAATTTGAATGTAATGGTAGCCTGTGTTTGCAATAGAGTCCTTTGTATTGGATGACTGTGAAAAATTATCATGATATATGGTTAATTTTGTTAATGTTAATTTTTTTGTTCACTTGTTTTCTTAGGGCTTGAGTGAAGGGTGGTTTGGTGCAGAAATTGGCTTTTTTGTTGGTTTACCTTTATTTCCACATTTGAAACAGCAATGATATTAACAATACTACCACATTATTATTACTGTTGCACAGTCACTCATCAACAGGCACAGGACTTGTAACTTACTATGTTAAAAAAGGATATAATTACTAAATAATTAATTAATCATCACTGCATTTTAACAATATAGCAATGCAAATTTAATGACTCTCCTAGGCTTACGAACCTCACTTTGCACGGCATGGGCACAGTAGTTTACCTAATTTGTTGCCATTAACATGGTCATAAAACAGTCTGTTGAATGGCAGATATTCCATGGATCTTAATGAATGTCCTGAGGGCTGTGAGTTGGCATAAATTACTGTTGCCTATGATTCTGTGGGATTTATTCTGGTGTTGGAGAGTGCCCTGAGGACTATGTCCAGCTTTAGCCACTGCTGATTCTATAAGGTTAATGATTACTTAGTGCAGTATTCTCACATATAAGCCATTTGTTCATATCTGCAGATCACGATCTGTGATCATGTTTCTACACAGTTCCACATCATCAAAATGTCACATTATTCTGGCTTTATAAAAACTATTCTAGCTGTGTCCAGCCTGCACCCATACAACATTTTTGCCTATTATGACAATTAGTTTACCAATTACTTCCTCAAACAGTAGAACGGATTGGTGCCATGAGTGCAGGATTTGTGTCTGCAGTGCACCTATGGCAATGTGGCCAGCAGTGTGCAGCTGCCTGCATAATTACACTTATATTCCCTATAAATGCTTATTTTTATTATAACATGCTTAATCCTTCCTGGCCCTCTGCTTCTTTCTCGCTGCTGATTACGCTCACTGAAGCTCTTCTAAGCAGACCTTGCAGCAATGTTTTAGGTGTGTGTCTTTAGGCTTTTTTAGTCCTTATCAGGCATTACAATGTCGGGATGAGAATAAAGTGATTTTTAGTTTAAAGTCTTGGGAAAGTAATTTTTTTTTTTCATGGGTTAGAAAGTATGGCCAGCAAGTATGCAGGGTTACAGCTTGGCTCTTCTCTGATCTACAAAAACACATTTCCAATAGAACAGCTCTCCAGTTATGGATTAACATATCAAATATGACTTATAGTAGATTTCCTACGTTGATGAGAAAATGATTGTCCTTCTGCAATCTTTTATCTAGACACAAATTGGGATATGCTGACAAAATGTAGTTTATTCTATCTTCCTAAAACGCCGTTTAATTGTTCATTGGGCACTGAGAATGTCACAGTGATGGTTTTTAAAGCTTCCCAGTCCTCATCTGTTAAGACCTTGTTCCATTGTCCAGAGACATGTCATTAAAAAAATATGAGGAAGGCGGCTTTAATAAAAGACGGGTAGAATTCTTCATGCTCGATGCATAATGACAGCTCTGACAGTTGTACTGAGCGATTTAAAGGGACAGCTGAGATTTCGGTCAAACTCTTGTCAGCTCAGTTCAGCATTTCAGATGGAGAACATATTCACTCTCCATGTCACTCCCTGCTGAGAGAGACATCAAGAATTGCGAGACACAAGTTTGACATGCTGCACTGAATTGTTAGACTAGCCGTCATCTACATCAGACCCCCCAACAACGCTGCGCAACAGAAAAGGTATATGATGGAACTGACGAAGTAACAAACCCATATTTTATTAGAATTACACATGTATTAAAGTTTTAGCAGGAAGCCAGTGATGTTTTCACAATTTTTTTCAGTATTATATAATCACTTTTTTTTAAAAAAATTACAGAAATATTGAACTGTATCATTCAAAGGCATTAGATCAGCAAAAATCAAATGTACATATTTTACCCTCATTACAAATATAGTTGACCACGACATGTCTTATAGCCACAGTTGGCTTCTTTTTTTAACTGGATACGAGGATACAAGTAATGACAGCCTGTACCCTACATTTAAATACTAGAAATCTGATTTGAAACGCATATTATAAACTTTATTGGTATACACTATCTTACTGGGATCATACCCTCAAAGGTATGTTTAGTTCCATTAGTTAAGAAGAATAACCCGCACCATGCAAATGGTGGTAGTTGCTCTGTAAAATAGCTTTTATTTTTTTAAGGTTACCTTAGCTATCTAATCAGCACTCATGAAAGCATCTCTGATTTCTATTTGTATTCTATCAGCAACCCAAAAAGAAAAGAAAATTGATGTTGGATGAGAAAGAGGTGCTCAGCCACCACACCACACCTGTCGCTACAGTTGCTTGACTTCACAGTCACAGCATTTTGATGGGGTATTAATCAAAACTGACATTGACATTCCCTCCAACGACCCAACACTGTGACCAGAAATAATGAATGACATTGAGGACATAGCCCAGGCTTTTGCTGAGTTTTGGCTGCAGTAAGGAGCACTACTATGTAAATATTACATTTTTGATTGGGGTCTTTAGATATACCTTTGAATTAAATCACTGAATCTGCCCCTTAACATAACTGTACCACATTCATGTACAGTTGCACTGGCTACACATACCTGGCTGGACTTGTTGCTTTCTATTGATTTTTTTAGAAAGAATAGATAAGATATAAATATAGCCCTTTCCACTGGGAAAATGAAACTTTAAAGTCTATTTAATAAGTACATGATTAGGCCTTAAGCACTAAGTTGTACCATTGTACATTTATATTGTTTATAACTAAAAGGACCAAAACCCTTTTTCAGAATCAGAAAAACTTTATTATCCTGGTGGAAATTGTTTATCCAGCAACAGCACGTGGAGACAATACAGACATAAAATAACGTACAGTGAGGAAAGCATCAGTTGATCTAATTTGCATATTAAACAAATGATGACAAGAGTCCAAAGTTTTGTCTTGATGCCTGAAACACATATGTCTTCCCCGGTTGCTGTGTGTGTGCTGTGTTCTCTCTGGGACTGCACACTGCTGCTTTCAGGTTAATTAAACTCTCTAAATGATGGATCAGAATGAGTGATTGTTAATCCTTCATTGACTTCATGGCATCTCCTTGTTTAGTGGAGCATTGGCTGATGGCTGACCAGTAAAGATCTGACCTTTTCCGCAGTGCTGCAAGATGTTGCCTGTGTGCTCTATGATGCCTGCCTGCCTGCTACTCAACTGATTTATGCACAAAGACCAGCAAAAACTCTTAATCCTGATGCCTCCATTTGCCTATCAGTGGTTTTCAGCACAGTTTGTTACCTCTGCCAGCCAGAGCTTGAAATTGTAAATAGTAAATACTAAATAGTCAATATTACTACCAAAATTAAATGCTAAATAATAACGTATAGAGGTCCTCATTTGTTCCTGGTGCAATTAACATTCCTAATAAATAATAAACCAAAAGTTATATTTTAAAATAATCTTACCCATTTAAAACCAGGATTCAAATGGCAGCATTCACACTTGTTTGAAAAAAATGACCCAACTGAGAAATCACACCATTAGCCAACAGGATTAACAATCTTTTTCATTTTTTTCTTTTTAATGTTCATAAATGGCAGTGGCCAGTGTGATGGCAGCACCCAGGTACAGTACAGTATTTTCATTATTTTAAAGAAATAACAATGAGTGTACTTTTGCTGTGCTTGTTGATTTATATAACTACAGCTTTTCCTCTAGAGAAAGTTTGAGAACACTTTGCTCCTCTGCTGACAATAATAGTTTATTACAGTTTTTGAAGATTGTTTACCAGAAGCTACAAAGCTATTTTTCCTCAGTTCCTCTCTGTGCATTAGGCTTGGCATGTCTTGTCATCTCATTTATGGTACCATTAGACACATTTGCTGAAAGTGGAGGCAAGTCATGCTTTAACAGGATTGAGGTTTCACTACATTATGGTTTCAATAAATGCTTTTCCCACAAAAGCTTAATGTATAAAATATGTCTGGTCTGCAGTTGTAAAACTGGGACTAAATGATAAAACTTCAATTGAATAGTCACAAAAAAATATTGCTTGACACATTTGCAGCATGTAAATTCAAAACAGAGCTTTCAGTTTTTTTTTTACAGTTTTTATAGCAAGTGGTCTTGTTTGGTCATTTAAACTCAAATGAAATGTCTTGTTCACTTACCATTACGCTGGTTTGTAAACTAGTTTATTATAATCTGAAGTGAAAACTGCAATACTTATTGTTCCATTTTGTAATTGATATTTCCTCTTTGATGTTCTAGCTATTACTGTTACAGGACAGTATTGTGTCTTTCAATTCATTTTTACTTCACAGTTCTGAAGTAAGCCACAGAGGTCCTGCCAGGCTTGGTGATTCTATTGCCACAGCAACAGGGTTTTGAGGCCTTAAACAGGCCTGACAATGCACCAGTACACTAATTAAATCTTGTTCCTGCAGTCAAGTCAGGCTTTGGGACATGAACAGAAGAGGTTTTTTTCTGTGCCTTGTTCTCCATCTCCAAATACTACCGCAACAGCTCAGAGAGCCAGAGGGGCCCCAGCCCTGCAAACAGAGTTTCACGTTTGGGTCAACCCTCACCTCATGACCACCCCTGAAAAATCTAATTTGAAATATGATGAAAATGAAGAATGAGATTTAAAATGTGTTAGCTTCTTGTGGTGTAACATCAGTAGTTGTGTCTTCTACAGGTGGTGCCTCAGTATATGGGTGCACATGAGAAAGCCTGAGTGAGGTGGATTAACCAAATACACAATTTATTCCCAATGATATTTTTAAGAAAAACAGCCCTATGTTTCCAGTGCCCTAAGATAAAAAGGTCCTGTGTTTCATCTCCATAATTCTGAAAACAATGCCATGTTCTCTGAGCCCTACGTTTAAAATGTCAAAGAAACACTCCTTTTATGAACTGATATTGTCTCAATCATTTGTCTCAAATCCAATTTTAATGTTTTTTGTGTGAGACTCATGAGTTCACGTCTTCTAATTTACTTTAGCTTCTGACTTGTGTAAAGTACGCTTACATGCCCAGAACAAACTTGCACCATGACTATTTTAGTTATTCTTGTTGGGTGACATCATATCCAAACTGGAAGGACACTGGCAATTACTTAACACATTTTTGCTTATTCCACACATTACTTCTTTGCTTTTCAGTTCTTCTCTAAAATCCATACAAAGCTATACCTACTGGAAAGTACATGGTAAAATATATTTGAGTGTTTTAAATAAAATCAGCAACATTAAACACCATTTAATTGGCATGTCACTATGTCGTCCCCTGCTCTGAACAGCACAGCCAGTTAACTTTTTACAGGCAGTTGACTGTTTGAGAACTGTGGGTCTACACACTAATGACCATAAGCTTATCTCAAAATCTCACTCCATTCTCACTCCAGCTAACTGAACTGAACTAAATATGCAGTTGACCTCACCATTTTCCCTTGGAGTGAACCTGAATGCCATTGCCATTGAGGGCAGCAACTTATATATTATATTATATTATATAGTCAACACAAATATAGACTTCAGAAACAGAAGTAGTGCTATTTTATGCTACTTATATTTTTCATAACCTTTGGTCACTCCAGGACTTTCATAGGTTTCCCATATAGTATTTCATGTTTTGATATGATGTGTCACATAAAAACGCTAAGGGTACATTGGGAAAATAAAACCTTTAGGACATAAGATCCTGGGAATGCCACCTTGCTACACTCCCACACTTTTCTGGGTTACCGTTCACTAATGTGCACCTTATTGTCATTTATCATGTCTATTAACATACTATGTAAGCTATGTCATTTATATACTTCACTATTATTTTAAGTAGGTCATTGTCCAGTTAGATGCCGTGAAATTGTTTGTCACTGGGTAAGGTTAAACGTATTTTAATGAATATATGAGCTGCATAATTTAATGGAAATGGACCATAGCCTACACTGAGTGGTGGGTAGGATATTTCAGATGCAGAACATTTCACTGTTGAATGGCCAGATGGTTAATTTTTCAACACATCCTACTTCACAGTCCGACAGCAGACCTCTCATGGCCTAGTGCTCTGAGTGGTACCACACCGCATGATGCTTTCTTCAGCTATTAGTCTTGAACAAGCCTCCTGAACCATTTTTGGGAAGGATTTTGCACAGAATTATGCATGATAAGCGCGATTATCTACAAAGGGGCATCATTTTGTGGGGGGTAGTCGTTCCTTTTCTCTCTGACAAATTGCCTGTGATTTCTCAGTCTGAGATGGATGGCCCCTTGCCTTTTAGAGTGCAGACAGTCATTTTGTGTGATTGATTGCCATTTAAATCAGCAGTTTTGGCTTTATTGATTAGGCCTGAAACAGCATATGTGTCCAACTCATTTTATTGTCTGTCATGAAGCCCTGATCAGAGGCTTAGAGTTTTCAGCAGCACTCTACTGGGAATGTTCCTAGCATGCAAATAAAGCTCCAGTCTGAAAGGACCCTCTGCTTCAGAAGCCCTGCAATGAAACACTGGTGGAATCACCACAGAACTCTGAAGCACTCCAAGCCACATTAGCCCTCTAAGTGTACTTCACAGCTTAAATCAGCTTAGCAGTCACATTAAGATCAGAGTAGACCTATCCAGGGGTTAAGGAGGAGCAATGAACCCCCCCCCCCCCCCTCCAAACTGAGAAGTGTTAAATCTCATTAACTACAGGCAAATCAAGGAACCCTGAGGATGGTAAGAAAGAAAAGCAAGAGAGCCCATCTCCTGCAGAAAGTTATGCTAATAGAACAGCAAGCCTTGAAGCTCGTCTGATGTGATTGGGTGGCTGAGGACATGTAGGGGACATTTATCACTGGGACACAGCACACTGGTTCTCTTTGTTTGATTGGGTAAATTAGTGTGAGCTAATTTGCTTCCTATGCAGAATCCTTTGCAGGGTTTTTCTTGTTGTGTTAATTAGGGTGGAAGAACTCTTTGGCATGCTACATGGATATCAGTCCAAGGTGAAAGGAAAAAGAGTTTTATCATTGTTATGCATTGCCTGTGCTGGTAAAAGTATGAATGTTTTTATGGTTATCAAGGTTGGCCCGCTTTTATAAATGCGTCCAGTGCTTTGTCAAATTGAGCATTTAAATGAAAATCAAGGTAATCATCGCTTCATTTCACAAATAACAGCTCTAATATATCCCCATTGCAGTCATCATCATGCTTGTTAAAATCTTGAGAGAACAGCTTTCACGTTTGTTACGCTCAGTGATTTATAAAGTAAGCCTGGAGTCTGAAGGCTGGACCACTGATGACAAGGCCGAAGAAATCTGCCCAGTGGCTTTAAATGATTCATCACCTGGTCACCTGATGAAGCAGTAGCTGTCTGTAGTGATAACTGTCTGCAATGAATTATATCAATAAAACATTAACTTAAAGTTTTAAGTACTATTCAGGTGGAAATAGTTTGAAATGGGGAGGTGGGGTAATGTTATTATTACCAGTGTATCTTGGTGGTTGTAGTCTTGTTCAAATCCACTATGATTTTTATACTGCATGCTCCAATTATGGAAAAGATTTGGGCATCTTTTACCTGCTAGAAAATAAATTGTGGATATAACCCTGGGTTATATTAATCATGTGTAAAACAACTTGGAATATATTTCATTTCAGCATATATATACTGTGTGTATATATATATACACACACACACACACACACACACACACACACACACACACACCATGGGTATACTATTCCATATATAACCATGGGTTCCTCTAAGCAGCTGTGTAAGACTCTGAAAAGGAAAGTAATTGATGCCCACAATGCAGGAGAAGACTACAAGAAGAAAGTAAAGCTTTGTCAGCTTACAGTTTCCACAGTGAGAAATGTAATTAAGAGATGGCAGTTCAGGGGAACTGTAGAGGTCAAGATGAGATCTGGAAGACCAAAAAAAACTCTCAGAGAGAACAGTTTGTATGCTGGTCAGAAAGAGAAATCAAAATCCCCATTTTACTACAGAAAACATGCAGACTCAGGAGTGGTGGTGCACCTTTCCACAAGACATAATAAAATAATAATACATTGAATTTATACTGCACTTTATTTTTTTTTTATCGCAAAGAGCTTACCTGTTTTAACAGAGAAAAAAGTAATTAGAACACTGCAAAATGAAATTAGAACACTGACTAAGAAGGATAAAATGCATTAGTGTAGAGAAATGTTTTCAGTCCCCTTTTAAAGCTGTCAGTGGATTGTGGTGCCATTAAAGAGCCAGGGAGGGTGTTCCACAGACATAGAAGAGTCAGCAAACATCACACCATCTGTAAAAAAGCTTAAGTTGAAAAGAGGATGGCTTTTAGAACAGGACAATGATCCTAAACATACCTGCAAATCCACCATGGACGACCTCAAGGACTCAAGCTGAATGTTTTGGACTGGCCATTACAGTCCTGTGATTTAAACATCTTTGAAAATTTGTGGGTAGATCTTAAAAGAGCTGTGCATGCAAGAAGACAAAAGAGTATTACAGAACTAGAAGCCTTTTGTAAGGAAGAATGGGAGAAAATCCCAAGTACTAGAAATGAAAGACTTTTAGTTGCTATAAAAAGCATTTGCAAGCTGTGATATCTGCCAGAGGAGGTGTTACTAACTACTATACATCAATGTTGCTGAAAATATTGTGTATTTTTTCCATGTCCTAGTGACTGTGTTAACATCCTTTCAATTACAAAATCACCAAAATATGTTATTCATCAAGGGGTGCCCAAACCTTTGCATTAGACTGTATACAGAGAGGTAAAAAAATATTTGGCAGCCATCGATTCTTCAAGTTCCCACTTAAAATGATGTGAGTGGTTTGTAATGTTTGTAATGTATGAATCATAGGTTCACTTTAACTGTGAGACACAGAATGTAAAATAAATCCAGGAAATCATATTGTATACTATATATAAAACTTAGCGGAAATCAGAAGATTTTTAACATAAAGATGTCAAGGTTCAGCTCCAATAATTGTATAATCATAGTACAGAATAATTAAAACTCTGAACCCTGATGTCCTTTTGTTAAAAAATGCTCCTGATACAGCAACGTAGGCAGAGAAACCTCACTGCTGCTTGTGGGTTCACCTTCTGACTGCACAGTGCGCAAAGGATCATGGGATATATTCAGTCCTCCAGAACGGTAGATTAACTGCTTGTAATTGCAACACAGGCTCATCAGGATTTCGGCCAAAATTGAAGGCAAGGAAATGCAACATGCAGCGTTTTTTTGATGCATCTGAATGAGCAGCCAAACAAATACCAGCCCTCAAAACCTTTGTGGATGGTCAGAAGGTCAAACAGTAGGGTTTCCTGTGTTGATTGATGGTCCAGACACTAAGGAGGCCAAGGATGCATCAGTGATAGGTCCATAGTATGTTAGTAATGTCCATCCACCAACAGCAGCGGCGGCAGCAGCCGATCTATAGAATTCTGTAATTTTGTACCAAGGTCTTATCTTGTGTGAGATATCTCATATCACATTTTAAGTAATAAAGATTATTGCCATCCTGTGATAAGAATACATTAGCCAACCTCCCCAGGTAAGGCTTATCCGGTCTAAATACTTTTTTAAAATATGCAATATTATCAAATGTACTTGCTTGATCTAAAAGATATTTGGAATTCATTTATTTACAAAGAAGTTGTTCTGGTTATTTTTGTTAATACATTTGTAGTAAGTTGATTGTTTTGAGGTATTTTTTTTTTTTGAACTTTTTAAGTCTAATGGTATAAAAAGCTCTTGTAGTTTACAGTGTTAAGGAAAATGTAATGACTTCAGGTATAATCACAAACAAATATATATGGTTCTCTTTCAGGATGCTAAAGTGCGTGAGCAGCTGGGTGTAGCCACCATGGTGGGGAAGATAGAGAACAGGATGGTGACAGTGGTGACTGGTCCAGACATGGTCAATATCACCTACCTACACTTCATGGCTTTTCAGGAAGAAGTGGCGAAGGTAATTTACTAAGTTATACACATACACCTATACTTTTATAACCATGAGTTTATTAACAGTGGTGACCTTTTGTAGATGTGTCAGCAATATAATTTTAATGATGAGAGTTAGTGAATTTGATTTGTTACTAATGGTACTAATAATAATTGTAATGATGAATTTTATGGAAGTTGTATGATTGATAACTACTAGCTACGTGTAGTTGTTTTTTGTTATTTACAGCAGTCTAAAGTGTGTTTTTATGAATGTTAGTGTCATGATTATATGTCTATATTTGTAGGAATGGGCTGATGAGCTTTTCAGCTTGGCCTCAAACCTCTTGGCCCAAAACATGTCCCGGGAGTCCTGTTTAGAAAAAGTGTGAGTACACTGTTTTTAAATCCTCGTATTTATTTTACCATTTAGTCCATTGCAATAGTCCCTCTGTAATACCCATTCTGACTGGTTCTAAGCAATTGGATTAAGGTACCCATCTTCCAGTATACCCAGTGGTATTGTACACCTCCTTAATAATGAAAATGCAATTTAGTAGCAGATTCCATATTGAGTAGTAAATCTTGGTTGGTTGGTTCATTGAAGTAAAGGCTGATGGATACAGCTATATATTCAACTAGTGGCCCCAAAGAAAGCAGTGCTTTAGAGTTTATGACAAATACAAGCAGCATTTAATCAATGTAGAATAAAGTAATTCTACAATGTGTTATTTTCACACTGTTGTGTTTATGGTCATGGTATTGTATATACAACCTCAAAATGAATGTTATATTTTCATTCATTTTAAATGACCCATCAACATGTCCAATATTTGTGGAGCTCTTTTAAATATGCATAGTCATGTTAAAAAGTGTTTGCCCCTTCCTAATTTCTTATTTTTTCCATGTTTGTCACACTTAAATGTTTCAGATCATCAAACAAATTTAAACATTAGTCAAAGACAACACAAGTAAATACAAAATGTGTTTTTTGAATGAAGGATTTTATTATTAAGGGGGAAAAAATTCAAACCTTTAAAAAGTTATTGCCTGCTAAACCTACTGTAATAAATGGTTGGGCCACTCTTAGCAGCAACAACTGCAATCAAGCTTTTGCGAAAACTTGCAATAAGTCTTTTACAGCTGTGGAGGAATTTTGGCCCAAACTCATCTTTGCAGAATTGTTGTAGTTCAGCCACATTGGAGGGTTTTCAAGCATGATCCGCCTTTTTAAGGTCATACCACAGTATCTCAATAGAATTCAGGTCAGGACTTTGAGTAGGCAACTCCAAAGTCTTCATTTTGGGGTTTTTTTTCAGCCATGGAAATGGACTTGCTGGTGTGTTTTGGATGATTGGCTTGATGCTGAACCCAAGTTCATTTCAGCTTGAGGTCACGAACAGATGCCCGGACATTCTCCTTCAGGACTTGGTAGACAGCTGAATTCATGGTTTCATTTATAACAGCAAGTCATCCAGGTCCTGAAGCAGCAAAACAGCCCCAACCATAACACTACCACCACCATGTTTTACTGTTGGTATGATGTTCTTTTTCGGAAATGCGGTTTTACTTCTACGCCAGATGTAATGGGACACACACCTTCCAAAAAGTTCAACTTTGTCTTGTCAGTCCACAGAGTATTTTCCCAAAAGTCTTGGGGATCATCAAGATGTTTTCTGGCAAGATTGAGATTAGCCTTAATGTTCTTTTTGCTCAGCAGTGGTTTTCATCTTAGCTCTCTGCCATGCAGGACATTTTTGATCAGTCTCTTTCCTATGGTGGGATCATGAACACTGACCTTAACTGATGCAAGTGAGGCCTGAAGTTCTGTGGATGTTGTTGTGGGGTCTTTTGTGACCTCTTGGATGAGTCATCACTGCACTCTTGGGGGTAATTTTGCACTCCAGGGAAGGCTCATCACTGTTTCATGTTGTCGCCATTTGTGGATAATGGCTCTCACTGTGGTTTGCTGGTGTCCCAAAGCTTTAGAAATGGCTATATAACGTTTCCAGACTGATAGATCTCAATTACTTTGTTTCTCATTTTTTCCTCAATTTATTTGGATCTTGGCATGATGTCTATCTTTTGAGGATCATTTGGTCTACTTCACTTTCTCAGGCAGGTCTTATTTAAGTGATTTCTTGATTAAGAACAGCTATGACAGTAATTAGGCCCAGGTGTGGCTAGAGATATTGAACTCAGGTGTGATGAACGGGGGGATGGGGAAGGGCAATCACTTTGTCACACAGGGCCATGTAGGTTTGGATTTTCTTTCTCCTTTAATAACAAAATCCTTCACTTAAAAATGCATTTTGTATTTTCTTGTGTTGTCTTTGCCTAATATTTAAATTTGTTTGATGATCTGAAACATTTAAGTGTGACAAACATGAAATATTTTGTCACACAAATGAGCCGTTTTTGGATAGCTATCACCCTGCGATCATAGCCTATTTCATGATCCAGCAAATGTACAAAACGGGCAGTCTGTTGCTTTCTTTTTTAGATCCCAGAGTTGTTGCTTGACAAGATGTCCTATAAAGAATGATTAATGAAAGTAAAGTTAGCTATAACAAAAATAACCCAAATAAATAAATGTTCTTGAAACTGCTGCCTTAGAACTCATTTACATTGAAGTTCTTGTTAAAACACACTCTAGGTTCAGGGTCTTCTCTTATAAGAACATGCTTCAAATGGTTCAACCCATCTTTCTCTAGAATCAAACAGGACATGTTTGCAATATAAAAGAGCCCACTGCAGAAATCCCTGAATATTTCATGGAGAAAATGTGAATCAGCTGAGCAATGCTGAATGTGTGCCCTGGCTGGCAAAGACTAACCTTTGTAATAATTATGCTAGTAGAACCTGAAAGGGTACATCACACAAGACAAATACTGGTGGGTTTCTAGAACAGAACAGTAAATGAAAAAATCTATCCATTGTTTTATGCAATAAATGTAATTGGAGCAGCTGTGACCTTACGTTTAGAGACGTAGGTTTGTGACAAAAGGGTCATGGGTCTGATTCCCAGTAGCAGACAACAGGCTGAAGTACCCTTGAGCATTGCACCTAACCCCCCACTGCTTACTGTGTATGTTGCTCTTGATAAGAAATTATGCCAAATACTGTAAATGTACATGTGAAGTAAACAATTAAAGAGCAGCTAAAGTTTAGAGAACAAATGGAACACAGTGCACCACATCTTTGAAAAATGTGGATAGATTAGTGCTTTTGTCAGCCATATCACCGATGTGAAACAAAAGTTCAACTACACACTTCCTGCAGTCGAAGAGAATTTTGTCTGCAAAATTGAAGCATTACCTATGTTGTAGATGGATATTACCCAGTGTGTAGAAATTTGTAAAGAATTCAGGATACAGTTACATACCAAGGTTATACAGTAAACATTCTTGTTAAACATTGTGTTTTTTCATCCAAATATTTTTGGGGCATTAAAATAGGGAAAATTAGGTCCCAGTATATTTTTCTGTGACTATCCTAGCATCTGACTAACTACAGGCTGTGCCTTTAATAGCAGAATAGGCAAATATATGTAAATATATTGTTTTTGTTACATTTTGTGTATACAGAACAGGACTGAAAAGACTACAGTGAGATTGTGTTTACATTAACTATTTTATTTTAAAAGTAAAAAGAGAATTTATTTTTCCATGATGAGTAATTTATTGCCTTCTTTAAATGTGCCACTTCAAAACTGGTGCTTCGTGTCTGGTCCATAACCAGTTCAGGAAAATGAAATTACTCTGTATCCCTGGAATGTTTCCATGTGTCTCATAGGATCATATTTTTGCCATTATTGTCGCCTTTAGGAGAATATATGCAAATTTAAATGTGTTTTCATTGGCCTTCTGAATCACTTATGAATGACATTTTACTTTAGCATCTCATTGTGTTATTTTCATTAGCATATAAATACAAGAAAACATCCCTTTGGTAGTTCTTAGAGCTAGTCATTCTAGTCATAGCTGTAAATTAACAAAGGCATTGAAAAGTTATGCCATATTCTTTAAGGGCTTTATCTCCAGCCTTTACTTTAGTTTTGAGTCACTCCCACTGTCCTTTGCTCAATTTGAATCAAAGAAAAGTGCACAGTGCTGCAGCAGAAGCATGTAATCATCCATTTAGCAGTTCCCATGCTATTAGATGGAGGAATCGGGTGACCAGGCATTTATTCGGCCCTGGACACCAGCTGCATAGTGACAGCAGTTTAAATGTCCTTGCGTCACAGACCAGATTTGTCTGATCATGCAGTAGGTGACCACAACTGATTTGAACATAGAGTTAATGGTGCTGGAAACCCATACCACCCATGGTTAACTAATACCAATGGATTTGACCTCAGATGACGTAACCTCTGTAAGGGCAACTGCATAATGGACATTAATTATTTGTGAAAAGCCACTTATCACTGAGTGCATAATGATAGCTCAAGTTGCATGCATGCTATTTTTAGCCCAGTGGTATAACCCATGCTCCACTGCCAATGCAACACATCCTGGGATTGTGGAGCAATGCATGAAATGTAAATACGTACAAACACACACCCCACACAGCCTAAGATATTCGCACAGAAGCTATAATTAGAAACGCATTGGGACAGTTATGCACTGCCACACACACAAACAAATTTTGACAGAAGACTTATTGATTTCAGGCAAATGAGACTGGCCCATTTTCATGCATATAAATGCACAAAACGTCAGTGATATTTATAATGGTGAGCTAATGAATGCATCTACAGTTCATGCTTTTGTTCGAAGGATAGAGTGGAATACACTTGTAAAAAAACGTGATGGGTTCTGAAAGGATGTTTTCATATTCACCATCACAGATATACTAGACTGATGCTGCAGCTCACTCCTGAGGGATGCATTCCTGTGAAAAAGTGAGTATCACACCAACTGTTCAGTCATTTATAGGTGAATAATGTTCACTTACTGTATTTGAATTTGATGCATCAATAGCTAATGGTCATGAATGAAGCCCTTGTATCCATTGTTCTACGAGTCAAAAATGTAAAAATGATGAATGATGAAAATTTAATAAATGACACTAGAGGTAACAATAAATTTCATAAATGTTGAACATATTTAGTTTTTACTGACAGCTTATTACCTTCAACTATATGTCCAAAAGTTTATAGACACCTGCTCATCCAGAATTTCTACTGAAATAAAGGGCATTGATGGGGAGTTTGCACCACTCCCCCACCACCACCACACTCCCATCAGCTCTAACAGCCTCTAGATAGGATGGGAAGACTTTATTCTAATTGTCAGAACATTGCTATGAATATTTAAAAGTAGCCACAATAGTATAAGTAAGGTCAGATCTTAATGATGGATGATATAAACATAAACACAGGTCCAGTTCATCTGAAGGTATTTGGTAGAACTCACTCGCTGCTGCATTTAATACCACTTTAGCTGATTCTTGGCATTGGGCATTCATGCATCCAAATCACCCCATTTCTATCTGCTCCACTTTTCTACAGAGATTATACAAGTGTGCAACTGAACACCTGTGTCAATATAGTGTGTCTGGTATTGTAACTGGATGCACAAATCAGAATGTGTGTCTGGAAATATATTTGGACATAAATGCATGTCCATAGATACATGTAGGTTCAATGGTTTATAAGAGCAGAATTTAATACATTCATTTAAAATGCATATCAGTTACATTGTAGCTGATGCAATAAATGTACTTGTTTTTAATGTTGTCCGACAAATAAAATATATTACACCCATACAATTGTTACACACAATAACCTGAAGACATCACTGTTGCTGTAGAAACGGCAACAGATTTTAGTCTTACTGTTCTCATACTGTATTTATCTATATTTATGTTGGGCAATAGTAAGTGCATGTCTAGTTTTCATTTTCTAGCATGACTGGCCTTTAAGGAATGTCTTTTGTCATATCCTAACAGTTCTTGTGTCCTCTGCTCTAGTATCTTCCGGGTGTTTTCAGCTGACAGGAAGCGAGTTGAGAACGCGTTGGAGATCTGTGGCCTTCCATCTGGAAGAGTAAGCTCTGACTCATGTCTGACAATGTAAAAGCTTTTGTCTTCATTTTCTGCCATTGTTTAAGAAATTTCAGCTTCAGTTATGAAAAATAAAGATGATTATAACTTAGTTACATGTATTAAAACACACAAACACACACACAAGATAAAATGTCTTTAAAGGTAACATCTTAGATATTTTTTTCATAATTTAACTCTGATCATTGGCAAAATTATATAACTGTATTATCTGCTGATAGGTACATTATTTGGAATCTTAATGCGATCTTGCTTTAAAAATACGGTGTGATGGATTGTTCCTAAAATATCTCCTGTCAGTAAATATTATGGGAACTGAGGAAGAAAAAACATGTAAAAAAAAATGTCCCTGCCCACCAAGAACCTTACTAAAATCACAAGACGTGAGCGTCTAGTTTTTACAACATGCATTCACATAAAACTCTATGTAGTGCTGTCATAAATTTATTAAAATTTTTTGCATCTATTTGATTTCATTAAATATACAATAATAAAATAAATATTAAACTGCAGTGCTGCTATATAAATATATAATATATTTAAAATAATATTATAATACACACACACACACACACACACACACAATAATGACTTAATTAGCTGTAGCCGCCAATAGTGTATTGTTGTATTAGAGCCTGGCTGGGATTTGTTGTTGTTGCGATGTGTAATTAATTACAGCTGAATGTTGGTGGCCCTAATCCTTCATCTACATCTTTAACCCTGACTCACTGACTCCTGCAGAGCTGACTGTCTGTCTTTGTGTGTGTTCCTGAAAAGCATAGAGAACTCCTGGATATGTGTTCATTAGCCTTTTCCTAAGTTTGTTTTCTCTTTTTCACGTTATTTCTCTCCTCTCACGCCTTTCTGAATTTCTGTGAAGCTCACCAACTTTCAGATCTAAATATTATTTTACAGAACTTAACATTATCACACATACCGTAAATCACCATATTTAGCCATACATACATATACAATGTATACATATATATATTCAGTACTCACACAGTGGGTACAGAAAGTATTCACCCTCTTAAATGTTTCACTCTTTGTAAATTTGCAGCCATTTGCTAAAATCATTCAAGTTAATTTTGTTCCCTCATTAATGTACACACAGCACCCCATATTGACAGAAAACCACAGAATTGTTGACCATCCTTGAAATGGTTCTACACCTTCATTTGAGTCCAGCTGTGTTTGATTATACTGATTGGACTTGATTAGGAAAGCCACACACCTGTCTATATAAGACCTTACAGCTCAAAGTGCATGTCAGAGCAAATGAGAATCATGAGATCAAAGGAACTGTCTGAAGAGCTCAGAGACAGAATTGTGGCAAGGCACAGATCTGGCCAAGGTTACAAAAACATTTCTGCTGCACTTAAGGTTCCTACAGTGGCCTCCATAATCCTTTAATGGAAGATATTTGGGATGACCAGAACCCCTCCTAGAGCTGGCCATCTGGCCAAACTGAGCTATTGGGAGAGAAGCCTTGGTGAGACAGGTAAAGAACAACCCAAAGATCACTGTGGCTGAGCTCCAGAGATGTAGTCGGGAGAAAGTTGTAGTAAGTCAACCATCACTACAGCCGTCCACCAGTCAGGGCTTTATGGCAGAATGGCCGATAGAAGCCTCTCCTCAGTGCAAGACACATTTCAGTTTTTCTGTTTAAATAAATCTGTAAAAATGTCAACAATTCTGTGTTTTTCTGCCAATATGGGGTGCTGTGTGTGCATTAATGGGGAAAAATTAGGAGACTGGTTAGGCCACTCCATGACCATAATGCGCTTCTTCTTGATCCACTCCTTTGTTGTCTTGGTTGTATCCATCCAATCACCACCCATTCCCAGTGTCCTGGCAGAGGGAATGAGGTTGTTCCTCAAGTTTTTAATATTGCATGGCCCCATCCATCCTTCCATCAATTCTGTGAAGTTTTCATGTGACCTTAGCAGAGAAACACCCAGAAAGCATAATGTTTCCACCTCCATGCTTGACAGTGGGTATGGTGTTTTTCATGTGCAAACTTCAGACAGACCTTCACATGTCTTCTTGAGCAGATGGACTTTGCGGGCACTGCAGGATTTTAATCTATTATTTATTTTTTTGGTGACTGTGATCCTAGCTATCTTGAGAGCGTTAACAAGCTCCTTCGGTGTAGTTCTAGGCTGATCTCTCACCTTTCTCATGATCATTCTCACCCCAGGAGGTGGGATGTTGTGTCGATTGATGTGGTTTTTTGTGTTTATTCCATTATTCCATCTTGTCTCTTTCTTACCCAGCTTCTTGCTTATGGTTTTGTAGCCCATTCCAGCTTTGTGCCGGTTTACAATCTTGTCCCTGACATCCTTAGGCAGCTCTTTGGTCTTGTCCATGGTGAAGAGGTCAGAGTCTGATTGAGTCTTTGGACAGGTGTCTTTTACACAGGTGACTAGTCGAGACAGTTTTTAATTAGTTGAAATCATGAGTATCTAACCAGTCTGTAGGAGCCAGAACTCTTAATGGTTGGTAGGAGATCAAATACTCGTATCACTCAATGAAATGCAAAGTAATTTATATATTTTATATAATGTGACTCTCACTGCTAAAATAAACCTACCATTAGAATTATAGACTTTTAATTTCTTTGTCAGTGGTCAGTCTTACAAAATCAATGAGGGATCAAATAATGATTTCATCTACTGTAGTTCCTTAACTTAACTGGCCTTGGACACTTTTATTATTTATTTATTTATTTATTTTTATAATTTATTATTTCATAGCATTTTTATTTTATTTTTGTTCTGCTGTGAATTCTTGAACACCTGCTTCTGTAAGCAAAAGTTTGATAAAGAACTGACTGTGTGTGTGTTTGTGTGTTTCTTTCTGTCTGTCAGTGCACATCACTCCATCCTTAGCCTCACAAACATGGTAGAAAACTCTCATCAGACATGTCTCGCTTTCCAGTCTGACTTCCACCCACGTCACAGCTTTACTGTGCCTTATTCATGATCTTCATTTTGCTTCTAATAATGGTGCCTTTTTCATTCTTCTACTATTAGATTTAATAGCTGCATTTGACACTGATAATCATTCCATTCATACGTATTTCCTGTCTCACATAGTGTTAGTCACATAGCTTCTATCTATCTATCTATCTATCTATCTATCTATCTATCTATCTATCTATCTATCTATCTATCTATCTATCTATC
>JBBIGC010000152.1:6524031-6541090 GCA_037576955.1 Lepidarchus adonis | reverse complement strand
TCTATCTATCTATCTATCTATCTATCTATCTATCTATCTATCTATCTATCTATCTATCTATCTATCTATCTATCCCTTCCAAAACAATAATTGAACCTTCTTCAAGACTTAAAATACTGGATTTAATTCTATATTAAGTTTTAATGTATTGATGTTTCTTCTTACCTTTAAAGCTCTAAACAATCTTGCTAAACTGTACATTACTGAACATCTCTAGCACTACTCTACCTCTCATTCCCTCAGATCATCTAGCACCAACCTTCAGACAGTCCCCCATACTTGTCTTTCCACTATGGGTTGTATATCTTTCAGCGCTATTGCCCTACAATCTCTTAGAGACTCTTTTTCAATATTTAAATCAGAATTTCAAAACTTTTCTATGTCCTCTTCTTAAACGTTTTTTTTCTTTCGTTCCTTCACTATTCACTATGATGTTGTGAGGTTGATATTTTAAAAGGTGTTGTGTAAATGCAACATTATTGTTATTATTACTTATGTATTATAGCATTTAAAATGATGCGTGTGTAGTATGTAATGTTGGAGTTAATTTCATTACAATGGCACCTGCTCTACGGGATGGGATATGCTAGGTTGCAAGTGAAGAGTCCATTCTTGAAAGTTGATGTGCTGAAAGTAGGAGAAATGGATGAGCCTAAAGATCTGAGGCACTTGGACAAGAGCCTTGTTGTGATGGCTAGATGACAGTATCTTCAAAACAGCAGGTCTTGTGAAGATTTCCAGGTCTGCAGTAGTGAGCACCTAGCAAAAGTGAATCGAGGAAGGACAAATGGTGAATTAGCAGCAGGGTCATGGGCACCCACGGCTCATTTATATATTTGGGTAGTGAAGGCAAGCCAATCTGTTAGTGCTGGTTTTGATAGAAAGGGGTCAGAACACAGTGCACCAGTCAGATCCGTTTTGCAGAATGAGAGGGACCTACACAATATTTGGCAGGTGAATGGAATAGGCTTGTATATCTTCAGAGGTGGACAATGTTAAAATATAACATTCTGTCTTTAATATTCATTCGCATGTTTTCTAATAAACAGATTTTCTGATCAAAAGCTCAGATGTCTGCATATTATCATGTGAAGGGTTTCTACAGGCTACCTCATATATGTAAATTGCAATTCTGTTGATGCTATCACTGTCTCCAGGGAGCTGAAGGGTACAGGTTGTTCTATCTGGCTGACCACCCAACTCTGTTCACATGGTCAAAGACAGCTCTCGCTCAATTGAGAATGTTACATTCTTCATTGATCATTATCCTTAATGAACCCTGTCATAGGAGCTTTTACCTTTAATGACCATTGGTCCATGCAATTTGACATGTGAAATTCTCTTCTCTCTTTCTTTTGGGTTGACGTTTCTTGTCATTTTTTTCATTATTCGACTGTCCACTCACTTCTCTAGAACTGGCAGTGCAAATGAGTTTGTGCAAGTGCTTGAAAAATCATTGAGACCTTCATGTTCACTGACTGTCTGCCCTTTATAGAGTCTACATAACCAAATGTTTTTGAAACTCATGACCTGTTTTTGTTTGTTTGTTTTCTCCATGCAGAATGACTCAATTCCTCAGCAACAGTTCACACAAGATATATACAGAGTGTTTCTTAATAACATCTGTCCCCGGAAGGACATCGATACCATCTTCTCAGAAATGTAAGTCCCTTCATGCTTCATGCTGAGACCAGATTTATGATGGAAATTGCTGTGTTACCTTCCTACAGGCATGTAAAGCTGGTCTGCTGGGAAGGCTAGATAGTCCTAGAAAAAATACAGCTACTCCTGTAAATTCTGGACACTGCATCCCTGTAAATTAAACCCATAAATCAAATAGAGTGTTGGACAAGAGAAATGATAAGAAAGTGAGTCTAAGTCAGAGTTTATGATGAATTGGAAGGGACAAGCATAGTAAGCTGTTGTTAAAGTATCCTTAACAAGTCTATTTGCCCTAATAGCACCATTTAAATGTTCACTCCCAAATTTAAATGGTCATTTACTTTGAAAACAGGTCATTTTCAGTGCACAGTGTACCCACAGATGTCCTCTCTCTTTGGTCTTTCTAACCAGCTGATCCCTTGCTTAGAGTTATTTGTGCTTAAAACTACAAATAGGGCAATTGTAGTGAGGCAAAACATATTAGGCACTTGAACTATGATGCCATGTAGAGCAAAAGGTTCTGTTACTGCTTTTAGCTATGCAGTGTCCTGTTATTCAGCTTTTAAAATAGAAAACAGCATGTTATATAATGTCATAAACCACATAAACAACTATATTAACAGGGCATGAAAAATTTGTCCATTGCCTAAACTTATGTAAGCGTGCCTTCTTGCATCTGACAGTAGTGCTGCATATTCCCTAACAGGATTTTTAACTTAAACACTAGAAAAACACTCTAGGAACTTTTGAAACTATAACTACAGAGATTTGAAGTGACTACTGGAAGGTGGGCTGTTTGATTTACAAACTAGCTAACATTATCTAGCAAGCTAATATTACATCTATATTTTTTGGCTTCTATATTAACTGCTAGCAGTTAGGATGTCTAATTGCAGAACACTGGTCAATGAAAATAAAAGAATATAAATGTATGAACAAAATTTACAGTTGTTTGCACTTCCATTAACATGTATTGGGATCATGGGAGATCCCAAGGCACAGCAAAAACACACAGCAAGTTGCACATAAAATTTTGAATTCAGATTGCAGATTGGAAACATTGGCATAAATTGTCTGTGACAGACAGAAGGCCAGATCCAAACACCATCAAAGGTGGGTAGAATGGATGCATATATGAGACACATTGTCTGCCAATTACTGGCAACCATTGCAGATAACACAAGGGCTATAGAGGACTGACCCTGAAATGTTTCCAATTTTTCTCATGATTGTTGCCACAAAAGCTGATTCTAGATCTGCACTTTGACTATTGAGGTGGTTTGTGATAAGAGGCCATATTGTCTTTATAGGCTGCCTGCAGTATTCAGCTACACAGTGAAGTTTTGTTCATTTTTATAGCCTACAGTAAATCATACTGTGTCCTATACCACATCAACCAGTCAACCACTTCAGTGAAGAGCTGGATGTGGTTTAAGTGGGTTCAGGGAACTTCTGGATTGTATGAATGGAAATGATTTGAGAGACTAGTGACTTCTAGTGTTTGTTGGCTACATTATGCTCACAGTGCCACTTCTAAAGTACAGATGGAAAATTTGGATTTACTGAAGGCCGAGATGCCCCTTTGCCATTTGATACTAACAACTTAACATTTTAATCTCTGTCTCACACTCCAGTGGTGCTAAGAGCAGGCCATACCTCACAGTAGAGCAGATGACAGACTTCATCAATAATAAGCAGCGAGACCCACGACTGAATGAGATTCTGTACCCTCCCCTGAAGCCTGAGCAGGTGCAGGCATTGGTGGAGAAGTTTGAGCCTGACACCATGCTCTACCAAAGAGGTGAGTGGATCCACCTGCCAGTCAAATCAAGGTGATTCTTGAAAAAAGCACTTCCTTTTCATGAGCAAATTAGAGTAGCTGCTTTCAAGTGCTACTCTTGTGCTCTGAACTTGGCTGGGTTGTTGCTGTAGTAACAGTTGTGGTACAGGAGCGCAGTAAGGGTGAAGGCACAGTGGGATGCTGGAATGGAATGTTAGCAATAGAGATGAGTATGTACTGCACACATGCACGTGGACACACACACACACACACACACACGAGGCACGAGAAGGGTATACGAGTCTGTCTCCCCGAAGTCATGTTTACAAATTTATAGTCCTGACACAGCTGTCACTCTAGTATGCACAGCTGTTATTGCCAGCACACTTTGTCAGTTCAGTGGACACACACACGCACACACACACAAACACACCCATACACACTCACCTTGGCTGAGGTCCAACATGTTTCATGTGTACTTATATGTAATACAGTATCTGACAAAAGTGAGAACACCCCTCACATTTTTGTAAATATTATATTATATCTTTGCATGGGACAACACTAAATATGACACTTTGATACAATGTAAAGTAGTCAGTGCACAGCTTTTATAACTGTAAATTTACTGTCCCCTTAGCATAACTCAAGGCACAGACATTAATATCTAAACCACTAGCAACAAAAGTGAGTACATCCTTAAGTGAAAATGTCCAAATTGTGCCCAAAAGTGTCGATATTTGTGTGGTCGCTGTTATTTTCCAGCACTGCCTTAACTCTCTTAAGGATGGAGTTCAGTAGAGCTTCACAGGTTGCCACTGGAATCCTCTTCCATTCCTCCGTGACGACATCACAGTTGGTGGATGTTTGAGACTTTGCACTCCTCCACTTTCCATTTAAGGATGGCTCACACATGCTAAATAGAGTTTAGGACTAGAGACATGCTTGGCCAATCTTCGAGTCTTTGGCGTTGTTATTATGTAGGAATACTGCCATACGGCCCAGTTTCTCTAGGGAGGGAATCATGAGGATCATTTGTGGATAATGGCTCTCATTGTGGTTTGCTGGAGTCACAAAGCTTAAGAAATGGCTTTATAACATTTTCCAGAATGATAGGTTAATTAACTTTTATTTCTCATTTGTTCTTGAATTTCTTTGGATCTCTGCATGATGTCTAGCTTTTGAGGATCTTCTGGTCTACTTCGCTTTGGCAGGCAGGTCTTATTACATGATTTCTTGAATTAGAACAGGTGTGGCAGTAATCAGGCCTGGGATATTGAACTCAACGCAATCACTTTGTCACAGAGGGCCATGTGGATTTGGATTTTCTACTCCCTTAATAAGAAAATCCTTCACTTAAAAATGCATTTTGTGTTTACTTGTGTTGTCTTTGACTAATACTTGAATTTGTTTTATGATGTGAAACATTTAAGTGTGACAAACATGGAAAAAAGTCAGAAGTCAGGAGGGGCACTTTTTTACACCACTGTAGATTTTGTGGTGCTGCAAATTTCAGTTCACAATTTTACATATTTGTCAAGGTTGAGGAAGACCATTAAAACTAAATGTAGCACAAACTTTGCAGACATAATCTTTCTAATTGTGCAATCAGATGTGCAGAAGTTAGGATATATGAACCTAGAAAAAAAACAATTCATATAAAACCATAAACCTAAATTCACCTTTTCATTATTCATTTATCATAAAATAATTAGTTAATAAAATGTGTTTTTTTCCCATTAGCCATCAAATAGCTTTTCATGCTTCATAATAACACTACTTCACAACAGTAAAATTGTGTATTCTTTTGCTCTAGTTTTGTAGTGAAGTCATACACTTAAAATATGAAAAAATAATTATATACACCCACAATTTACCTCATCTTCTTTCTGCCATACAGAGCAATGTCCCCACTGGGATGGTTTTTGTGAAAACAGCCGATGCACAGGCTGCACAGATTCAGTTCTGAATCACACTCCCTGTCTGTTACAATGCCAACTCTGCCTTCTGCTCGCAACCCAGACACACACAGTCTGTTCTGTTACAGAGCTATGGCTCTGAATCTGTGAAGAGGCTGTACGTTTTTTTTCCCTCACAATCACAACTAATTGAGCGATGCAGACTCTGAAGATTATTTCTGTTTTGTGAGTTTGTGTAACTTGGTTTGTAGCAAACACTGAGACATGCTTTTATAGCTCAAAAAACTAGAACCAGTGGAAAGTCTTTTGATGTAAATAATTCAGAATTCATTTCATTAATAGGAACATAGCCAATGACACATCACTCATCATTTACAGTACAGTGTTTGAAATGTCATTCGTTTTTGCAGCATTTATTTGGCCTAAGGAGGCGTTGCTTCTGCCGTCTGTGTAACAGTTCCCCTACATGCTATCCTACAGGTCCTGCAGACTCTCTTCAGTGCTCTCTCCTCCTTATTCTAACACTTTCAAAAAGGACTTGCACATTTCAAAGAGCACTGGGGGTCAATACTGAATTAATTATATCCATGCTCACTGTCCACTCTTAAAACAGTTAAAGATTTTAATACTCTGTTCCTATTTTTTGCTTTTTGCTTCCACACACCAAATTAGACAAATTTAAATAATCTGTACATGTTCACAACAAAATCAGAAAATAAAGGCAATTTGTAATATTTTAATATTTAATATTTTAATATTTAATATTTCCAAAATGTGTTATAAAGTCTATATAAAGTATATGTGTGTATATATGTGTATATAAAGTATGACAATCATTGACTCATTAACACTGGGAGATTCCCACACTTCTTTAAGACTCACTCCACATCCTAATTGAGCCTTATACTAGAGTCTATAGTTAATTCCACAGACTGTGTCTTTGTCTCCAGTCTCAAAGCAGTACTCTCAGTGTGGTCTTCAGCCACAGCTTTCCCTCAAAAGGCTGAAAAGGTGAGGTCTCGCTGAGATGAAAGCCACTCTCCATGGCCTCATTAGGGAGTGTGTGTTCAGATGTCAGAGGAAAAACGCCGTTAATTAGGTTGAGGAAGTCTTCAGAGGGCATGGCGGGATTAATTAGCGTAAAGTGGCCAGAGGGACTGAGAGGATCTCCCATAGACTGAAGCTTTACCTGGAAGAGCTGGAGGTGCTGAGAGTGGGCTGTCTTTCTCATCAACACCCACCTGTCAGGAGATGAGACACCTAAATGTTCGGCAAGCTTTGGCCTTCACTGACCATCACACTAATTGGGAAGCTTCATTCTAGCTGCGGTTGAAGTTTTGTCAGTTTCTTTTTCCCCCCATACTTTTCATTTGTTGTGGAAAAGGAAAAAAACATTCCTGTCCTTTTTGATAGTTTCCCTGCATAAAGAAATGTAAAAACCTAAAGTTAGGTACAATGTTGAAGTGCAGATTTTTTGGCTTACGTGCATTTGTTGGGGATGGATAGAAATGATAGACTTTCATACAATCCAGTGGGTGAGGGGAGCAAAAGGATGGCAACAGCAAGATGAGTTCTGAGGAAGCATTTGAACTGCATAGATCCAACCTCTATTGCTGCCAAATGAATGAATGAACTTTACATGCTAAATCATGTAATAACCAACAAGAGAGAACAGAGATGTAGCTTTCAGAAACTTCTTTGATTCAAAAAAAGGTAATTTGTTCAAGTTAAAGTTTCAAGTTCAAGTAGGCTTTTTTGTCATCTCTACCATATACAGTTAACACTATACATAATGGGACAAAAAAACATAATTCCAAGACCATGGTGCTACATAAAACATAGACACAGTACAGTGCATTGAGCACAAACATATACTAACAATCAAGAAATCAAAGACAAAGTCAGTGAAATCTCCAACCAGTAAAACCACTTTGTAATTTCTGCTTTGTGTTAAGTAGCAGGTTGTGCAAACAGGTTGTTTTTTTGTTTTTTTACAAAAGCAGAAGTAAACATGAGTGATAGCAGCATAATAAGGAATATAACAGTATAGTGTTGAGCTGAGGGATACATATAAGATGAATACAGGCATTTTTTTGTTTTTTTAGTCCCTTGGGCAAATTTGGTGATGCACAGAAAGATGTAAATTGTTTCAAAGTAAAGCTATCATTCTGCATTCCAGCCTCATAGGCCCCATCATTTAACATGAAAGCCAAAGTGCTGAAATACAGAGCCAAGACCACATAAATACTGTTGATTTTTTTCCTTTTCTAAGTATGTAAGTATGTTCTCTCCAACTGCAGGTCAGATTTCTGTGGAAGGCTTTGCAAGGTATCTAAGTGGAGAGGAGAACAGCATCATTCCTCCTGAGAAGCTGGACCAGAATGAAGACATGGCTCTCCCTCTATCTCACTACTTTATTAACTCCTCCCACAACACCTACCTCACAGGTCAGCCAACCCAACCACTCCTTCATCCAGTCAGCTCATTACTCATTACAGTCTTATGCAAACATTTGGGCACTTTTTGATAAATAACAGATTTGGGTGATTTTTTAATTGAAAAAATGTTCACAGTCTCACTAGGACATTGAAAAAATACACAATATTTTTTTAGCAAGCATTAATACAAAGTTAAATACAAATACAAAGCCATAAATTTAACAACAATTAAAAATAAAAACATTATTATGGCACTGTGCAAAAGTTTGGGCACCCTAAGAGTTCCAAAGTCTGATATTCTTTTTACAAGGTTTAAGATTTTAATCAGCTTGTTAGATCTGATGCATGGCAACAGCTCTCATTAGTAAAAGTCAGCTGCTGCAATTTCAAAGCTTTACAAATACTCTGACTCTTCAAACCTTGTGCACACACTTGTGGACACTCAACAACCATGGGTTCATCTAAGCAGCTGTGTAAGACTCTGAAAATGGAAGTTATTGATATCCACAATGCAGGGGAAGGCTACGAGAAGATAGCAAAGCATTGTCGGCTTGCAGTTTCCACAGTAAGAAATGTAATTAAGAGATGGCAGGTCAAGATGAGATCTGGAAGACCAAGAAATCTTTCGAAGAGAACTGCTCGTATGCTGGTCAGAAAGACAAATCAAAATCCCCATTTAACTACAAAAAAAAACTCGGGAGTGGTGGTGCATTGTTCCACAAGACCTTCATGGAAGAGTCAGCAGAAGAAAACCTTAACCCAGCATAAAATCCAACATCAGAAGTATGCAACAGAACACCTACAAAAGCCTGATACATTTTGGAAACAAGTTCTGTCAAATGATGAAATTAAAATACAACTCTTTGGCCAAAATGAGCAAAGGCATGTCTGGAGAAAAAAGGAGCAGCATTTCATGAAAAAAACATCTTGCCAAACATTAAGCATGGGGGTGGATCTATCATGCTTCAGGGTTGTGCTGCAGCCAGTAGCACAGGAAGCATTGCATTGAAGAATGGATTCCACTACTTAATATCAGCAAATTCTGAAAGCAAACATCACACCATCTGTAAAAAAGCTCAAGCTGAAAAGAGGATGGCTTCTCTCTACAGGACAATTATACTAAACATATCTCGAAATCCACCATGGACGACCTCAAGAGACGCAAGCTGAAGGTTTTGGAATGACCATCACAGTCCCCTGATTTAAACATTATTGGAAATTTGTGGGTGGATCTTAAAAGATCCTTGCTTTTGCAAGGAAGAATGGGAGAAAATCCCAAGTACAAGAATTGAAAGACTTTTAGCTCTAAAAATGTTTGCAAACTGTTGATATCTGCCAGAGGAGATGTTACTAATTACTGATTACACTTTTGCACAGTGCCACATTATTGTTTTTATTTGTATCTTTGTTCAAGTTATGACATAAAAAGTAACTATGTATCAATGTTTGCTAAAAATATTTTGCTTCTTTCCATTTCATAGAGAGACTATGTATCTTTTCAATTAATAAATGACCAAAATTTGTTATTTATCAAGGGGTGGCCATACTTTTGCATAAGACTGCATACTCAACAATTGCATTCTTTACATATGAATAAAATGACTTGGTTTAGGCACTAATGTATAATTATATAACATATATTCATATGGAAACATTGTACACATATAATAAAAATGATCTTTTTATTGTTAATTTGTATAAATCAAAAAGCAGTTTTTCACCATACTATAGCAAAAACCAAACCAAAACAACCATTTCTTCCCTGCCTTTTTAAAAAAAAAAAAGAAATCATGTACATATTGTAACTGCAATTATTTATTTTACAGTACATACAGTATATCATGTAGTTACAGATATAAGTCAGTCCCCATCCTTAGCTTTACTCATGTTCTTCAGAACTCCGTCATAATTATTACAAAACCCCAGGGATTCTGTGTTAGGTATACATACTAAATATACAGGATTTTCAGAGCCATAGGACGTTCATATGAAACATTTATCATTCTTACCACTAGCTTTTTGAAATGCTAACCTCATTCATATTTATCTGACGAGTGCTCCAGTCTTTAATCTTTCTCAAAGACTTGAGATGTAGACAGTGATGAGAGTAAAACGGAAATAAGAGTGTCACTGTTTGATCCTGAAGCTTGTATTGTTACTCATCTGCCTGACATACAATTCCCAACTGTGTGCTGAATATCTTCCGAACTGATGGTTGTGTTATGAAACCTCTTGAATTTGTCCAGGAAGTACAGTTTGAAAAAGTATATATATATATATATATAAAAACATTTTATATTTTAATGTATTTATTTATGTATTTATTTATGTATTTATTTAAAAATAACACAGGGCTATGTAGGTTTGGATTTTTTTACTCCCTTAATTATAAATTCTTTCACTTAAAAAACACATGTTATGTTTACTTGTGTTGCCTTTTACTAAAATTTAAATTTATTTGATGAACTGAAACATTAAACTGTGACAAACATGGGAAAAAATAAGAAATTAGAAAGGGGGAAAACACTTTTTCACACCGCTGTATATGGGGGGACTACCAGGCACTGCCAACAGCTGTTTCTTCAGAATGGAATCATGGCCAAGTGAAATCTGGTTTCATTACATTAATGGGTATATTATTCAAATGACCACAAGCACTATATTCACATACCGGATTCCAAGCCTATTCTAATTTACTGATTGCTCTAATGGACTTGTTTTCAGATGACAACATTCATTTTATGTATAATGTAACTGCAAACAATTAGAATACAATGCTGTATAGACATTTCTGGGACTTGTTGGATCCAGATGAAGATGAAAATGCATTTACTGGAAACCCTAAAGGCCTTTGTCTGGAAAAATGACCCCAGAAATGTCCCTGAGTCTACTTACTGCGCTCTAGTATTATAATCATAATAGGACGGTAATTGCTTTGCTGATGATGATAATGCAGCTTTGTCACACCCATTCTTTCTAAGAATCTTTGGGTCTCTTTTTGACCATGCATTATGTGAAGAATTGATGGGTATGGACATGTACAGTCTTACTTTGAACACCCCTTGATAAAAAACAGATTTTGTTGATTTTGTAATTGAAAAGATGTTAACACAGTCTCTCTAACACATACAAAAATACATAATATTTTCAGCAAACATTGATGCATTACTTTTTTGCCATAAATTGAACACAAATAAAAAATAAAAACATTTTTATGGCACTGTGCAAAAATGTGGGCACCCTACATTATCAGTACTTAGTAACATCTACTCTGGCTTTTTAGAGCTAAAAGTCTTTCAATTCTTGTACTTTTCTCCCATTCTTCCTTGCAAAAAGGCTTCAAGTTCTGTAATATTCTTTGGTCGTCTTGCATCACAGCTCTTTTAAGATCGACCCACAGATTTTTAATGATGTTTAAATCAGGGGACTGTGATGGCTATTACAAAATTTCAATTACAAAATCACCAAAATCTGTGATGTGCTCAAGTACACACAAAGACAGGAATGTTATTTCCTACACACAGATGCTCAGATACTATTAAATACTATGATGTTTATTGGCAAGATGTTTATTTGTCACATGCCTAGTTATACACGTACAACAAGCAGTGAAATGCATCCAGCATTTTTGAGACTATGACAGTGTTGTTCAATGCGTTATGACCATCTGTATGATTTCTACAGCGGGGCAGCTTGCGGGAAACTCCTCAGTGGAGATGTACCGGCAGGTGCTGCTGTCTGGCTGCCGCTGTGTGGAGCTGGACTGCTGGAAGGGCCGCACAGCTGAGGAGGAGCCGGTCATCACCCACGGATTCACCATGACATCAGAAATCTCCTTTAAGGTAAAGTAGGCACAAGTCAAGAGATGTATGGACTGTTGATTTTTCCACCTTAATCCAGTTGTAGTCAGTCTAACAACATACATTTAATGTCCAAAGTTTGCTTCTTTTAGTTTTGCACCTACATTGCTACATAGGACACAAGTGTAGGCAAACATCAGGCCTTCTGTCCATTTTTTATGTAAAATTCCATCTTACAGTGCGGCCAAAAAAGGTTATTTCACATCGTTTAACAACAGGTGTGCATGTGGATTGCACAATGTTCATTGCTGGCTTTCAGTTGCCATTATGTTAAACTACACTGTACTAATAGCTACAGCGCAAAATTAAAGATAACAATATGGCAAACAAACCAGTTCTGTTTGACTTAACAACTCATGGAGTATAGCCTCTAATTAGTGTACATATGCTTCTATTAGTCTTATACCTACAGTACATAGCAAAGCAAAAAAAAATTCTCCTAATATTCCTTTACAACAAAGACAGCCTCTATCGTTTTATCCAAAGGCTCAATGATCAATCTGTGTTAAAGAGGAACTGCAGAGAAAGAGTTTTTTCAAACAAATGCAGTGCCCTAATGAGCAGTAGAAGAAGCAGAAAGAGAGAAAGAGAGAAGATCAAGAGATAAGGAAAAATAGAGACAGAGGAGAAATTGTTTTAGCACAGCTGAACAGTAGGAAAGCTATGGAAAGTTAAAGCATGAAGTTAATTTGCACTCATTCATTAGGCCATATGGCTCCAAAATGAGCCTAATCTCCCACTGTAGTGCTCTCTGATGACATGGGTTATATTGACTTCTAATAAGATTCCATTTCCATCTTCAATGGTATTAGAAAATCTTAAGTCCCCTCATCAACATTCTCATCAGCAGCAGCCATGATAGTGTCTGAAAGCTTCTTGAAGCAAAATGCGACCTGTCTTTTCAGGAAGTGATTGAGGCCATTGCTGAAAGTGCATTCAAGACATCCCCATTTCCTGTCATCCTTTCCTTTGAGAACCATGTGGACTCGTGAGTAAAATATTGTTTCCTCCCATGCAATTAGACTGTCCTGTTCCTCCATAATGGTCTGAGTCACTTGGTCAGCTGCTCATGCCAACCACTGCAGCATTACACAAAGGTTATGAGAAATATGCCTTGATTATCATACAGAATGGGCGCATTACTCATAGAATGTAATTTTAAGGTTCAGAGAGCTGACTTGTAAATGGCTTGTGGTTTAACACAGCTGAGAAATTGAATTGGCATGTTTCTTCTTTCCTGCAGACGTTAATGTAAATGTGTATGGGGTCATGGCCGTGGGGTTGATTGTTTCTCTTGTTTGTCTTGTCTTCCTCAGCCCCAAGCAGCAGGCCAAGATGGCTGAGTACTGCAGATCAATATTTGGAGATGCTTTGCTCACAGAGTCATTGGAAAAATTCCCAGTGAGTTTAGGCCTTGTTTGCTGAATGTGCTTTTTAAAGTTCTGCACAAAGCTTTTCTAATTCTCTGCTTATTTTCACCAAGTTAACTACAAATAACTTTTCTTTTTAACTTTTTCAATTTGCTTAACATACCGACTCCATTCAAACATCACTTTGTAGATAATTTCAACAATATATGTGCTGTGTTTTTTACATTTTTATTACACAAAGCCCATTTTTAGTAAATACATTTTTCTAAACTGCAATAACTTGAAATTCTGTAAAACCCTGTAGCTGCCAAAAGCTAGAAGGAAATAACACTTAACAGTTTTTGAATTTAATACCTCAAACTCAACTCAACTCAGATAGATAGTCAGTGGAAATGTGTGCTGAGGACAGGTCAGTGTATATATGAGGAAAAATGAATGTTGAAATGGGCCGTCCAGATTTTTATCAGTGAAAAGGACAAAAGCCAACATCTGGCAGGTGCTCTTATGCCCATGGTATGTGCCCAGGGTAACTTGCATATGTATAAAAAATACACTGAGAAGAATCAGATGAGGGCAACCATGCACTGTTGAGCCATAGAAGTCTTATATTATATTATATCAAGCAAGTGTGGACAAAAATGCCACTTTCAAAACTGAAGCAATTAGTATCCTTGCCTCCCAAATGATTAAAAAGTTAATGTGCAGTGTGTTGCAGGCATCAAAATCCAAATATTATGTTTTTAATTTACAAAATACATCTAAGGAGATATTTCCGTTGCACTTTTATGAGTAAATTGCAGATTCCAGATTTTATTTTACAAAATCAAAATAGAATTTGCAAAACATTAAAACATAAGAATTGTCATATTGCAACAGTATGCAGTAATGAAGCTGCAATTTGCAATACATACAATGGAAATAAATACCCTTCCATTGGACATGACACAGCTATTTTCATTCTTCTGTTTGTTTTTATCAACCTATATACTTTTGTATGATTTTCTTTATTCTTTTGAAACATGTATGTATATTTGAAAGTGATGCGCATGCCTTGTTTCATGCCTGGGTGGTGAATATTGTTATCTCCTATAGCAGTGTATTGGTTTACCCCCATTGTAAAGGATTAATCATTGAAGACTGAGATAGTGTAGTGTTCTACATTTGAATTTAGTCCCATAAAACTTTCCTTTATGCGTTCACACAAACTCACATTGTGCACCTTGTCACCACTGTACCCTCTGCTCTAACAATGCATTCATAATTTCCCCACTACAACACCCCACACAGTACTGTATGTACAGTACATAAACAAGCATTGTCTTGCATCAAAGCTTTTGAAGGGGCCTTATGAAAGAAATGCTGCTGTTTACTCACACTGTCTTTTCATCTCCCTCCAATCACATGTTCCTTAGTATCGGACCGCGCTATCAGCCTCACATTTATCAAATTGCAGAGGGCCAGAACAGTTTAAATGGAAATATGCCACTAACTTATCTAAATACTAGCTCTTGGCAAACCTTTATCTTCTGCACCCCACACCCCTCACCCCAGTTGTCATAGTGACTGGTCAAAAGCATGCTTTGTGCTATTGTAGAGGAACTCGCAGAGCCCCCATCCCTCGTCCTTATATAACTACGTTCCCTGTGCCTCTCTCCTTCTTTCATCCCCACTCATTCACTCATTAAGGAAGTGTTTTTGACATTGTGATTGACACATGAGGATACATTTGGATTGATTCTGCTTGGGAAGTGCAGGATCTTGACCGTGGGAGACTTTGTGATGAAGCCCCTGTGTGTGAGACTGTGTTTATGGAGAGAGAGATCAGCTGTCCAATTGTGAGATGCTGACTGTGTTTTATATCCAGGCTTTCTTTTTAGACAATTTTTTCCATTGGAGAAAATCATGTGTTGAATGTATTTGATTGTCCATCAAATGTCCATGTTTTTTTTAGTTTAATTACTTTTGGCAATAATAACATACTTATTCATGTGAACACATTTGAATCATTTAACTTCAATGGATCAGTTGTTTCAGGATGAGAGGCACAACTGATACATGTTAAAAGAGAAAGGAGTAAACGTATACTTGTTTACTGAGACTGCGGGCTGCCCCAGACTGTTCGCACCTGATTAGTGTGCTTCTGGAAATCAGAATGGAAAGATCTGGGTTCAGGATAAAGATAATTGCTTTGAGTCACAACACACACACACACACACACACACACGCACACACACACACTCACTCTTCACCTCCTGCCTCTGTGTTTGAATGCAGTTTCTTGTTCTTATATATTATTAATGAGTGTAAACACTGTGAGATTTAAAGGAATTTTCCCCATGAGCACACTGCCCCCTCAAAAACATGGGGCATTTAAATGTGCAGCTCTTTCAGCAGAGATATCTTAATGATACAAAGTCTTTCATGTTTTGGACCTTGCTACAGCTGGCTGCTCTGAGCCTTCAGTATGACATCAGGGTTTCAAAATAAACTACTTATTTAAAAATAAAAAAAAGCAATAATTCAAAATAAGGAGACCATGGGTCTGTGAAAACCCAAGAGATTTTCCAACCCTTCAAACCAGAAGTCATGCATTTGTAACCTAAAACCTTTTTTTGCCAAATAAATCAGCAGCAGTAATTAGCGATGGCTATACCCGGAGTAATAATACAGAGAAGTAAACACAGACCGAGAATTCTAGTCAATCTCGAACATGTTCTGCTAAATTATTTTGAACTGAACAAACTAGTGAGCTAAAGCAAATTACAGAAGTATGCACCTTTAAATTGTATCTGTCGGTATCTGAATGATAAAGGAAGCTAATAGCCAAACATCAGATTTCATTAATAATCAGACTGAAAATGTCTTATTTAGTAATCAATAATAAAAATAAATAAACATGCATAGGTTTACAGTGAGAAGGTCATCACAATGCAAGAAGTGATGCATTTTGTTTGTGTGAAATGTGTACAGTATTTCCACATAAAATTACAATTTTGTCTTTTAGTTGTTTACTTCTGGTATATTGCAGTCAAGCTTAAAATATGTACAAAGTAAAGCAAATATAATTGTTGTTTTCATTGCACTTTTTACTGCCTCATTACTCACTCGTAAAAAGTTTCAGAGAGTAATAACAGTAATAATAACCAAAATAACTGAACAGTAATATCTAAAATTAACACGTCTTCATCCTCCACCCTAGCTGGATTCAGGGGTTCCTTTGCCTAGTCCAATGGACCTTCTGGGCAAGATCCTCATCAAGAACAAGAAGAACTCCAACAAGGATGAAGGCAGCACGAAGAAGAAGCTTTGTGAGCAAACCTCCAATACCTACAGCGATACATCCAGCATGTGTGAGCCCTCTTCTCCCAGTGCAGGTATTTACTCTAGCACATCTAACTGAAGCGCAGTCATTGTCCACATGACACAATACCTCTGATGTCAAATAAGCAACTGTGCAGCTTTTATATTTAATGAGATTTGATTGTTCCACATTCAGAAGTTCTTGGTTCAGAAATTATTATTAATGCAGCATGAAACTGTACAGTCACAGGTAATCTGCAGCTGTTTCAGTTCCATCCATAAATATTAAATCAAGGCCTAAAAAGGAGGGAAAATACACCTCTAAATAATGGTAGTTACAACTAGCGGATCTGTGGACTTTGTTAGCACTTTACTTGTGATCATTTTTCAGCTGTTCTAAATACAATATGTATGACTAATTAAAGATATTCCATATTATATCTGAGGCTGTCAGTATTCAGTCACATATCAGTCGAGAATGTGGTTCTGATTTTCAAATTTTCTATTAGGTGTAACTCAAATATTAATTCATTGTTGTTAACCAAAATTTAAGAAGTCCCACCTGTAATCATCTTATTAATGAGATACAACAGTGAGAAGGTTTAGGACCTCCATCCTGCTTCTGAACACACAAACTCTCACACAACACACAACTCTCTCTCTCTATCTCTCTCTCTCTCTCTCTCTCTCTCTCTCTCTCTCTTTCTCTCTCTCTCTCTCTCTCTCTCTC
>JBBIGC010000152.1:6507557-6523106 GCA_037576955.1 Lepidarchus adonis | reverse complement strand
CTCTCTCTCTCTCTCTCTCTCTCTCTTTCTCTCTCTCCCACTCTCTCACTCTCTCTCTCCTTCTCTGTTTTTATCTCTCTCTCTCTCTCTCTCTCTCTTTTTTTTTTCTTTCTCTGTTTTTCTCTTGCTATTTATCTATTTCTGTTTCCTTCTCTCTCCCTTTCCTTATTTCTTGTTTCCTCTTTATTTCTTTCTTTCTCTGTCTTCTCTTTCTCTCCCCCTTGCTCTTTCTGTTTTCCTCTCTCTCCCTCTCTTCCTTTTTCGTATTCTCTGTTTTTTTCTCTTCCCTCTCTTTCTGTCTCTGTTGCTGCTGTGACTGTGTTTGAATGCAGTTTCATGTTCTTATGTATTATTAATGTATGTAAGCACTTTGTGATTTAACAAACATGCCAAACCTCTTCTTTCCTCTGCTCTCTTTTAACAGAGACCTCTTGAAGTGTAAAGTGTTTACTTTTATGCTGTGGACCTTGTTAACAAGGTCACTCAGAGACTGAAATACCACATCAGAAAATAATACATTGGAAAAGTGCAATAATTCAGAACAGAAGTTTCCTATTAGGACATAACATAATTTAACATGAAACACAATGATTTGATCTGTATACTTACTTTTGCACTCAATTAGTCTTATTGCTGCACTTGCAGTGGAGTGTGTCTGTAATTACTTTCAGAAACAGTTCATTCATCTGCTGTTTACACTGCTGACACTTAGAGTTGAATGATAGCAGGCAGCCAGGTCAATACGTCCAACACTGGCTTTCAAACAAAATCATAGAGACATCCATCAGTGGCCTGCTGGAACTCCTTTACTCTTAGTTTAATCTGATACTGCCCTCTTGTGGCCAGTCAGTCACAACAACCACTCTCCCAATTATAAAAACAAAACATGCAAAGGAATTAAAATGACATGAAAAAGGTTATTATACTGCATGTCTTTTTCAGATGTGAATGGCAACAAAAATGCAAAGCAGTTTCAATTAGAATTACAATCATAGTTGTATCTTCCAGTTTGCTTATTTTGGTCAGTAATTGAGTTGACGTAATTCTCTTTATTGATGTGCAGATGCCACATAAATTTTAAACACACACATACATTTTCTCAGTGCCTATTTACTTACACATGAAAAGTCTGACTTCATATTGTCAGCACTAAAATTATATATTTTTGAAAATCTAAATTTAAAATGAAATTAAAGTAAATTAAATTTAAAATTAAAGCCTGTTCTTGTTTGGTGATACACTGAAAACAATGACACTTGAATTTGACTCAAACGTGTCAATAAAATAAAAAAAATGTTTTACACTTTGAAAGACAGCAACTGTGTTGATGTAATATATTTTATTTTCATGCAGCCAATTTTTCAGTGTCATAGCTTGCGGAATGTTAAAATATCTCATTCACATACGATCAGGGTTTAGATGGATCTGCTGGCCTCTGTTGCTGCACTGCTGTACAATCACTCCTGTTATGCTGCCAGTATGCAGATGACTGCAGCAGTTATGTCCCTAAAGATTAAGCACCCAGATGGGAACATCTTGTGAGCAGACTTCCAGCTTTCACATCTTCTAGTACACTCTAAACCTTGAACCTTTATCTCTAAAAGGCCTCTCATTTTTTCCACATTTAGTCAGGGGTCAATTCATTTCAGTGGTGTGACAAACTGGCATGTAGTACAGTACTCGTGAAGGTCTGCTCTTCATAAATAACATGAGCTGAGTGGAGGAATGTGTCTCATTTACATTTACAGTCAGATGTGTTTGGAATAGTGTATTGAAGGACGATGTCAGGTGCTGGCACCTTTAGCCTTTTGTGTATTTGGAAATGACAGAATCTGGATCTACTCACAGGCTCAGTGAATCAGGAGGTGCCCGACTCCAGTCAGCCAAGCTCAGATGCCAATGACAACAGGGCACATGGAGGAAAGACTATCGGTGAGAAAATATCAATGTTCCAGAGATGTTCAAGTTCAAGAACCCAGACATCAGTAATACACTGATTGTACTAACATGAACATTTGAACAACTGAACACATCAGTTTTTTTATGTCATTAATTTATTTATAATACACTAGTAACACTACCTACATAAAAACTTTATAATGTAAGCACATACATCTACTAATATTTTCATATATATATATATATATATATACACATACAGTATTCATGAACAGTTTCAGCCAGTAAACACAAGATATATGGGATAGCCTGCTGTCCAGGGTGTACCCGCCCTTGGGATTGCTCCACTTCCTCCCGACCCGAACTGTATAAGCGGTTTGGAAAATGAATTAATATTTGGTAATAATAGCAGTTTTTTTTTAAACATGAATATTAATAACATTGCAATGTATGTATTCCCTTTGTATTCAGATCACAGATTAATATTATCATCCCAATTATTCAGGTGAGGTTGATGCAGAAAGTGAAGATGAGGATGATGAAGATGACGACTGCAAAAAATCCATGGATGAGGTAATACAATCTGCGTCTATGTGATAACAGTTTCTTTAGGTGAACTCACAGGAAATCACATCATATCAATGTTTCCAAACTTTCTACTGGTAACAGTGGTTACTTTGGCAGTGATCTCACTGGCATAACTTCAGTATAAACTCAGGAATTGAGTGGGTGTTTACTGTTCTTCATGTGTAGGGAACAGCAGGAAGTGAAGCATTTGCGACTGAGGAGATGTCCAACCTAGTCAACTATATCCAGCCAGTCAAGTTCAACTCATTTGAGGCATCAAAAAGTAAACGACTCACTTTCATTTGAACACTTACAGTATAGTACATCATCATACTCCATGCAGATGAGATAAAACATCTTCTTCTCCTTCTAAATGTGATTGGCTGAAACTACTGTTAAAAACTTCATTTCCTGGTGGAAGTATTCTTTTTTGGGATAATTTGTAATAAATTTGAGATTATTTATTGCACATTTGGGTTTTTTTTGTGTGTGTTTTTTTATATTTTAGTAGAATATGGGGAATATGATATAGAATAAGTTCATTGAAATCAACTTTGGTGAAATGACTAATGTATTGTTCAGTCTTATTTTGCAGACACATATATAATGCTTTGTTTTACAGAAACAAATAGAAGCTATCACATGTCATCATTTGTGGAGACCAAGGCCCTGGAGCAGCTGACCAAGTCCCCGGTAGAATTTGTGGAGTATCCATTTCACAGTTTGGTTTCAGTGAAGCTTTTTCCCAAGCACTCCATGGTTTGTGTTTCTTAACCAACTTTACACAGGTATAACAAACTCCAGCTTAGCCGAATCTACCCTAAAGGCACCAGGGTGGATTCCTCCAACTACATGCCTCAGGTCTTCTGGAATGCTGGATGTCAGCTTGTAGCACTGAACTTCCAAACAATAGGTATATAAGTAGCCACTGCTTGGCTTTTGTCTTATACTTTAATACATTCTACTAACATTTGTTCATTCCCTCTCAGGAACCCTGTGTGGTCTATCCCAGCGGTCCCCAACCTTTTTTGTGCCATGGACCAGTTTAATGTCATACAATATTTTTGCAGACCTGCGTTTAAGGTGTTACAGATAAAAACAACAAAATTAAATGATACGACCAACTGTGGTATTTTGTAAATATAATAATAAACGTGAATTATTAGCAGTTTATTCCTGAAATGCGCTAACAACAATCAGAGTAACGTCCTCCTCTGCCCCTCACGCGCTCTGGTTGCTATGGTAGCATGTAAACATTCCTTTCAGAATAAGTTTTCAGTGCTGTAGTGGCAATCTCAGGGTATTCTGAATACTGGCAAAGTTGATCTCTAACATACTTAGATGCTACGGATTCAGATCATATAAAAAAAAAATTAAAAAAAAAGTTTGAATTTTTGTACGTCTGAAAACAAAATGAACATAGAAACAAAACTACATCAGGACATGGACAAGCTACAAAAATATAAAGAAACATGAAACAAAGAATGAAATGAATGAACACAAGAATTCTGATATAGGACATCAACAAGCATGAACTAGAATTACAAACAAGACAAAAAATATACATTGACCAACAACTCAGCACAAGACACTACATGAGCCAAAGATTTATGACAACAAGACTGGAACAGGAAGCAAGACTGAAACCAAAATTGTATCAAAAGAAGCATGGACAAAACAGACATTCTTTTAAACAAAGACACAAAAATGACAAGACCTAAAAAAAGAAAATAGGACAATGTTACTTGACAAAAACAAAATGTAGACTGAGCAAAAACAGCATTATACAAAGATACATTTGATCAAAACCAGGAACTGAGACAGGACAAGACATGACCATAATAAAGACAGACGTAGACAGAACAGAACAAGAAACTAAACAAGACATCTGAACTAAGACATGTACACAACTCAGAACTGACACACAAAAACACATGAAAGGACCCAGAACTTCGAGACAAAACCAGGACATACAGGCCAAGGGCTTAGAACAAACACTTGGACAACAAGGGATACAAATATGAATGAGATCTAAAATGCAAAACTAAACACACTAAAACTGATCTGGAACAAAACAGACATGGAAAGAAGCGAAGCCTTGGCAGACATCATAACTGAAAGAACTAGAAACCAGACTAACTAGACAGGTACAGGAACAAAAATGATCACAGGGACAAGACCCAGGACAGACGAAAACCTAAAAACAGGAAACGACATCACTACTGGTATGACCACAAGAACAAATACCACAAGGTGTGGCACACAAGAATACTTGGTATTTGGAGGCTGGTAAGACAATCCTAAATTCATAATGAAATTTGCCATGTCCTGAACTAAGGAACATGTGGAAAAACATGAGGGGGTTTTTGGACCTATGAATGAAGGTTGAAGCCAAGCAGTAGACATGTAATGGGCTGCCTGCTGTGTTCTGATGTTCATGGCTGGAGAACTGTCCAACCATCAGTCATTTTGTGACACAAATGCTAAAGGTCAGAACAGAGGAATAGTTTTTGCAGGAAAATGGCTTCCTGGAGCAACAGGGCTGGCAGAGACAAGCTACTTCTCCTAGCAACAGGGGGGCACCCGAGACACACTGCTCTTCTCCTGTGCAGTCGATGCTCGTCTGGGATGCAGGGATTGCTGGCCTGGAGAGTGAATTTACTGATCTGATGAATCAGCATTAGCTTTCTGCTCGCTGCTGCGTATTTTGTTCCTTTGCTTTATATTGCTGGTAACCAAAGCACCACCAGCAGTATATACGTAGGAAGCAAACTGACTCTGTTTCTGACCAGTCCTGTAGAACTGCATAGAGCTAGTATGTAACTTCTTAGCCTCTAGAGTAAGTTGAGTGATTTTTCTAGTGCCTCAGGTGAGATCAGCCACTGCCCCTAACCGGTCCTCCACCAAAACCGGTTCTCACTCAAAAATCTCCACTTTCTTTGATACTTCCATTTTACATGGTCTGGTCTTCTGTCAGGTTTTTAGACATGAAGTAGGTGCAAGGACCTGCACTTTATACGTTTATTAAATGTAACACAAATACCAAGACAGAAATTCAAACTAAACAGCCACTAATATGCCAAGGACTTGAGAACCCAAGGATATGACAAAATATGAGAACGACAATGTGCGACAAAGACCAGACAATGTGGAACCAAACACAAGAGCTTAAATACAATACAAAATACAAAACATCCAAAGAAGAATGTGGACATGTATTAACCACAGCTGTGGCATAGCATGACCACATGGCTACATAAACAATTAAAACAAGAGAAACAGAACTGAGACCTGTATGATGGGCCTAACATGACACTACTTTTTAAACCCCTTAATCTACATTTTTTATTAGTTACAGTGAAGGAAATATTTATTCAGATACTTTTTGTTTTATTTTAAATTAATGACATGTTGATAAGGATAAAAAAACAAAAAACAGTTAAAATGTCAGGCACTGCATTAAATTTAATTAAAGGGATGGATGGATGGACAGATGGATGGACAGACAGATGGATAAAATATAATTTAATACAGTGCCTGACGATAAAAATTATCTGAATGGACAAAGTGCCCTCCATAAAGTCAGGAATGGGCAAAGGGGTAAATCAAAGAAAAATATGTCTTTGTCCCAAACATTATGGAGGGCACTGTAGATGGATGTGGATGGATAGATAGACAGACAAAAAGACAGACAGATTATTACATTCTGGACTTTATTTTGACATTTAAAGGATAAAATCTAAAGCTTTTTAATCTGGGAACCGTTCTGTACTTGTAATTGCCTTGTAAGGGCTCATTGTTATATTCATGTCTGCCAGAATTCTTGTTTCCCCTAAAGCCTTTGCAAACTTTGCTAAATGATTTGTCTGACCATTTTCCAAATGTAAACTTAATTTTGTGCATATGATCTCAGATTTACTTGTTTTCCTCACTGCTGGATCATTTCTGAGAAGAATGAGTATGTGAAATTCACTGTGAATCCTTTTCTTCTTGTGTCCCATCTGACTGACAGATCTGCCTATGCAGCTGAATCTGGGGATGTATGAGTACAATGGGAAATGTGGCTACAGGCTGAAGCCTGAGTTTATGAGGAGGCCTGATAAAAACTTTGACCCCTTTACTGAGAGCACAGTGGATGGGATTGTAGCACACACTCTGTCAGTAAAGGTAAGAGTGGCAGTTAATGTGGACAAAACCTTTATGATTGTTTTTTTGCTGTTCATTTTAGCTATGTTTTTTTTTTCTTTGTCTCATATGTTAAAATGCAATTGTGTCCATTCAAAACTTCAGCATGCATCATGTTCCGTTTTCTTTTTAAAAATCTGCGTTATTCACCAGTTTCTAATTAAATTTATCCAATTTATTTTTTCTGGAAGGGTCAGATGAGAGTCCACATTGCATTTATAACAAGTTATTTTGAACATGTCAGTCCAAGGAATGAATTCTTAATCATTTTTATATTTTAACATTTCAATTCGAAAGAATGCAATATTCACAGTGGCTGCCATTTTAATAGTCTACTATATAATAATATAATAGTAATAAAGCTTAATCATGCAGACATAAAGAACTGGCACATTACTTAACATTTGGGGCTCAAGGCAAAAAAAATGGGTTAAAAAAGGCTTGGGGAACAAAAAAGATTTAAAATAAGTTGTATGTATGTATGCTCTTGAGTGTGTGTAAATTCTATTCTTACCCAAGGATTACCCAAATTAGAAAAGAGGGTTTTAAAAATATATTTCTTTTTCAGAACTGTTAGTGAATGTGATCAATTATTTCTGGGTTACCCTAATACTATTAAAAATTCCTTAATATTTAATAAGCAGAACATTTTCTCAATTTAGTTTTTAAATTTAGAAATTAGATTTGAATATGTTGTTTATCTTTTTTCTGCCTCTGGTTGCAAAATGCTTTAAGACAGTGCCATATGAAAGCCTTGGGGAACCTAAAACATTTAGAAAACTGTTTGCTATCATACAGCTTGTATAATCTAGATAAGGATTACCAAGAGAATGGGAAGTTTTAGAACGATTCATTATTTTCACCATGTTTATGAAAAAAATAGGATACAAAGTAGGAATACAGTGGTGTGAGTTTGCCTGATTTCTTTTTTTCTATGTTTGTCACACTTAAATGTTTCAGATCATCAAACAAATTTAAATATTAATCAAAGACAACACAAGTAAACACAAAATTATTTTTTTTATGTGAATGATTTTATTATTAAGGGAGAAAACAAATACAAACCTACACAGCCCTGTGTGACATAGTCATTGCCCCCCTGTTAAAACATAACAGCTGAGTTCAATATCTCTAGCCTCACCCAGGCCTGATCACTACCACTATTCTCAATCAAGAAATCACTTAAAAAAAGACCTGCCTGACAAAGTAAAGAAGACCAAAAGATCCTCAAAAGCTAGACATCATGCAGAGATCCAAAGAAATTCAGGAACAAATGAGAAGAAAATTCCTCCACAGCTGTAAAAGACTTTTTGCAAGTTATCACAACACTTGATTGCATTTCTAAGGGTGAGATGGTGTATGGGATCATAGCCTTTGGGATGAGTTGGAGTGGAATTTGTGATGAAGAACTAATCAGTAGCAGACTGATACTGAACAGTACTGAAAAAGTATTCTGGGTATATAAAAGGGCATTGAACACTGACACTGGCATAATGTGAGTAGAGATGTTCGAAAGAAAGTTTCTGGATCAGAGGTATTAACACAGTATCACTCTGCACATCCTTTAAGAACAACAAACCAAAGCCTAGCAAGCATAGCCTTCTGTGTTAACTCCATCATTGTCTGAAAGGTGGAAATCTTGTCTGCTTCTTAAAGAAAGCAAAGGAAAATGTCGCAGTGTTGCTCTTGTGTCTGACAGATTATTTCAGGTCAGTTCCTGTCTGATAAGAAGGTTGGCACATATGCGGAGGTGGAAATGTACGGCCTTCCAGTGGACACGAAGAGAAAAGCATTTAGGACTAAGACGTCCCCCGGCAATGCTGTGAACCCTGTGTGGGACGAGGAACCCATAGTCTTTAAGAAGGTAAACCATAGTTTTACTGTGTGTTTATGGGACCTTTTGGGAAAATGCAGCAAAGACCATTAACAATAGGCACATGTTGGGCATTCTGTCTATGGCTGTTTCCCACAGGTGGTTCTTCCTACTCTTGCTTCTTTGAGAATAGCTGTATATGAGGACAATGGGAAGATTATTGGTCATCGCATCATTCCAGTGTATGCTATACGACCTGGCAAGTAGCTCTGTTTCTTCTCCTTACTCTGCTCTACATCCTGTCACACCCTCATGTCTATATTGTAGAGCTGTCTTGGATCTGCAGTATATTACTTACACATTCAATCTCATGTTTGATCTCAGGTTATCACTGTTTTACAACTTAAGGCTGCTCAGTATTGTTAGTAATAGAGAACAGCAATGATAAACAGTGTGTCTTCTTTTTTCTCTCACCTTCTTCTTCAGGTTACCATTACATAGGGCTGAGGAATGAGAAGAACCAGACACTAACGCTGCCTGCCATCTTCGTCTACATCGAAGTCAAAGACTATGTCCCTGACACTTTTGCAGGTACAGTTCAAGAGTTAAGACTGTAGTATTATCAAGTTTTACACAAAAACTGTTCTTTAAATGTAGACATTCACAAAATTTTAGGCAGAAATCTGTTACATCAACACATTTCCTGCTAAAAGCAGTAAACAGAAAAGGACTGAAAATAGTCAGCATTTTATTTTAAGGTCTGCTTCTTAACATTTAGTTAATAAATAGGAAACAATTGTTGCGCCCAAGTCAATAGAGGGTAAGCAATCTTTCATTTACATGTGAAACGTACTATCATATATTCAAAACACATTTTACCATCATTACTTCATGACCAGAAGTATGTGGACACCACTATTAGTGGGTTAAAGTTGCCCCTTAGTTCCAGTGAAGAAAAATCAGAATGTATACAGTCACATTCTAGACACGTATGTACTTCCAGCTTTGTGGCAGCACTTTGAAGAAGATCCTTTCCTGTTTCAGCATAATAATGCCCCCATGCACAAACGAGAGCTGTAAAGAAACGTTCTGGAGAGTTTGGTGTGGAAGAACTTGACTTGCCTGCACAGAGCCCTGACCTCAACGCCACCCAGCACCTTTGGGATAATCTGGAATGAATGCCTATAACAGCTTTAATACAATGTTGTTCCTCATAATCATTTGGAAGTGATGCTTGGGATACTGCATATTTTGGATAATGTAGTGTTTACTTCTAGGGCACCACCCACTGTGCATTTTACTGAGTGTCTGGTAGACCAAATAAATGAAGAGGAAGAAATAATATTCAATCAGTGAAAATAGTTAGTATGAGTATGTTCCTTAGTCTGTTAATTGCTCTGAGCAAGACCATTTATTTTGTAGTAGTAATGCTTTTTAAACATATTTGAATGTATTTGTGTGTATTTTGACAGTAGTGAAAATTCTCAGCTACAAAAGATACCTGTAATGTTAATAATTTTTATTTATTTATTTGTTCATATGTTCAGCTATTTACAATGCAAATTGTTTTTTTAATAGATTGTTTATTGCATTTATCATGCACCATATTTATTTTTTGCAGCTTGGTATAGATACGGGTCATGGCCATTTGGCCATTTTTGCTTAGTTTGTATGTATCTGATAACAGCAAATTTAAGTATATTTATTTACTGTGCATTGGGTTTTTGAATATTTTGTTACTTTTTATTTATATTTAATTTGTTTGATAATTGTGCATTTCATGAAAAAGATGGAAGATTTCAATAAATTTTTGCAAATAAAACACATATAATTGCTTAAATCCACTAATAGGCTAATAGGTAAAGCCAATATTTTATGTTATTTAAGATTTTTTTTTAAATCACATTAAATCATTTGCCTTAAGACTTTTTTTTAAGTATACTAAGGAGTAAGAAAAAAAAGTATATGATTTTTTGCTTATTATAATGCATGTGTAAGAATAAACTGTTGACTGATATATTAAAATGTGAATTAATTGCAATCTAATAGTTGTAAGCACAGTTAAAATGTTTCAGTGCACGGTGGTCAGATGTGAGTGAAGAAGCCAATAAATGGTCACATTTCAGCTGTATGTGTAGTCATACACCATGTAAAGAGAGCTATTCTTGAAAAAAAACAACTAATTAGTCTGCAAACACTTAATAATTAAAATAAAAAGATTTTGCTTACACATAAAGTAAATACATTTATAGTACATTTCTAAGATAGCTCATAAATGATCAAAAGATATATTTCTACTTAATAGGGCATTTTTAATTGCTGGCTTACAGTTGATTAATTGGTAAGAAGCAGACCAAAAATGTTACCAATACATTCTGTTATGGTCACACACACAAGCATACACAGTTGTGTGTGTTACTTTATGCATATACTGTGAGAGTTTTGATTTGCACAACCTCCTGTTTTCTGTGTTTTTACACCATGCAATGTGAGCAGATGTGATTGAGGCGCTGTCCAATCCTATTCGTTACATCAACCTGATGGAGCAAAGGGCCAATCAGCTCGCAGCTCTCACACTGGAGGAGGATAAACAGGAAGACAGCAATAAGGAGGTGTGTACTGTGTGATTGAGTCAGTGTGCTTGTGTTTGGGTGTTTGCTTTTGTCATAATCTAGTGCTGTTATTTCACAGTGTACCATCATATATTACCTTAATATGTAGTTGCTTAGGAAGCTGATTCTGCTGAAATTAATGGCACATCCCAATGTTAGGAGGTCCAATATTTCTTCATTATGATAACGACTACAATAAAAAGAACAAAAGAAACAAAAAGTGAAAATTAGCACAGAAGGAAAGAGGACAACAAAGTCTTGGACAAGGAGAATGTTAGCAAAACAGAGGAGAGCAGACGTGAAAGGAGAATTGCATTTTTGCAGTTTGCTTTTGGAGTTTTCTCCAATGCCTTTGACACTGAGAACATTACAGAGAAATTAAATCAAGCTTTGCTGTGAATGTAGGGATTGGCTCATGATTCGTCTGGTCAGAGTTTCCATTGCAACAATGGCCTCCAAGGGGGAATAAAGAGTAATACATTGCTATGTAAACTTGTAGTTTGCTCATAGGTGTTGCACATCAGGGTCCTGTTTGTGCCAGATATATTTAAGTAATGAGCACCATGCAATATATTATTCCTTACATATTCTTTTTAGCATATTGTGAATATCTTAAAACTTACCAGCTGCTTATTTTCTTGGGAAAGTGACAATTTGCCGTTGTGAACACACCAAATCCTACAAAGTGCACCACAACAAAATGTGACGTATGCATTTAACTCATTGCACATAGCAGGCAGCTATAATTAGCACTCAGGGAGCTGTGTAGCTGGACAGTACCTTGCTCAAAGGTTCTAGGTACCTCAGTGATGCACGGGCTGGGACTTGAACCTGTGACTCTTCATTCACAAGAGCAAGGCCACCGGTGTCCACATGCCGACTGTCTGCATGAAATTATGAATAAAAATCACTATACTCACAGTTTTTGATGGTATCTTTTTAAGTTTGCCATTTCTGGTTCCATTTTTTTCAATTCCAACTTATCAGAGTGAATGTATCTTGAACATTTCGTCATTTTACATTTTCTCTACGTTACCCACCCCTTCTTTTTGTTGGGTTTAAACTGCCACATTATTTTCAAAATTGCCCTCTAACCATTCTGCAGCCAGCCCACAGACTCCTGCACTGATTGGCTGATCCACAGGGGCTCAGCTTTGTCCTTAACTCACACCCAATCAAGCTGATGCAGCTGGTCAAGATCTAATTGCCTAATTGCCTATGCATAGCTGTTATGGCAACTAATTTTGTGGAAGATGTAGTCTAGCTGTCTTTTAAAGCATACTGGCTACCGTGTGAATAAACACTGATGGAGAGAGCAAAATAACACTTAAGGTGAAGGAAAAGTTGTGGGAGTAGGTGAAAATTGCTCAGGTTTGCATTAACCATGATAAGAGTGGGATACCAGCGTTACATCTACAGAGTCTACACTGGAGCAGAGGTACGTTAATGTTTAGATATTGGTATATTGGTAGGTATTGGTACTTGGGATCTGTTCTGTCAATTCTGTATTAATTACAATAAATATTTATATATATATATATATATATATATTTGGGCTTACACTTCTGTTCTATTTGTTTATTCATCATCATTTGCATGATATTTCTGTCTTTTGCATGGTATTGGCAGTTTGTTACCAATCTCTGTGTTCGATTTCATGGCATTTATGTTGTTTTTGGAGGTGTGTTGCTGTTTTAGTTACTTTTGGCCCTTAACCTCGCTCTCCAGAGGTTTTGGTCTATTGCCAGGACACAACTGTAAATAGGAAATTTGTCCTTAGTGACTTGAGTTAAGGTTAAATGAGAAGAAAATGAATCAAATAACTTGCATAGTAGTTACTGAATAATCACCTTTTAGATTAATTACTAAGAAGTCATTTGCCGAGCAATGACAGGGATCAGACATCAGAAAAAAGTGATGTTGCTTAAAGCTGCTTCACAGTTAGTACATGTGCTGGTTACAGATATGTTGCCTGCTGACATTGTGTCACAGTTGTTTTGGGAGAAAAATATCTATTTAAAATATATAGTTTATATCAGATATTTGGTTTGATATTTGAGCAGTGTTACTGATGCCAGTAAATGTCATTACCCATGCAGATAGATACAGGTGGGGAACTGGTTTCAGAGCATAAGAACGAAGCCCACCGTATCCCAGCAGAGAACGGAATGAGCCCTGTTCCTGTCATCTCTTCCAAACCCCCGTCAGTGGGCAGAGACCATACACAGTCCTCAGGTAAGCCATCCTAGATCCTGCTTCATTACAAATTCTTTTCAACAGAAAGAATAGCAGAAGAGAAGTGTGACCATTTGTCTTGTCCTCCATAATCTAAGCATGATGGACTACAGTACATTACACATAACACAACTGAAAAGTATCTGATTAGGTACATGCTTGCTGCCTTTAAAAAAAAGTAATTCTTTTTCTGTTCACTGTAAGAATGTTTTTTGTGGTCTCATCTCTAAAAGGTAAAGAAAGAAATCGAGTGTTCATACACAGAGTTTAGGTAAAATGTCATATGGTCATTTGAAATTGTAGCATTATAAAATGGTTTTAGTACCTTGTCAGACTTGCAAAAAAAATAATTTTGTAGATTTTATTTGTCTTTATTTGTGTAGAAGATTTAGTTTAGATTATATCTGAAAATATTATGATTTTTTAAAAAAATAATAATTTAAATATTTATCATCCTTTGTTGTTTTGGTCATTTTCAGGACAGCAAAGGCACAACATTTCACATGTTAAATTTGAGAATCCTGTGTAATAACTTAGCTCTGTGTTAGTTTTTTTTTCTTAAGTTGTGCTCTATTGAAGAGTAGGTAATTAGATTCTGTGTTTTTAATCCTTCCGTCACATTTGATTTGTTTTACAGGACAAACGTACGTTAACTGGTGAAAGCTCACACTAATTCCACTCAATTCAAGCTTCCATTAACCTACAGGTTTACAAAAGTGTGCTGCATAAATTACTGTGATTGTATGAAGCATTTGCTGATTACAGATTATGGCTATTATCTGTTTATTTGTCATTATGGCTGAGGAGCAGAATATTTCAGTATCTTTTTATGCAAAAGTCTCTGTAGTTCTAACGGTACTAAAAAATTTTCTTGCAGCTTTGCACACAAGATTTTGTGCAACTAATTACTAAGGTGTGATGCATTTAAGTGTGTGTGCGCGTGTGTGCGCGTGTGTGTGTGTGTGTGTTCCTTCAGGTTCTGTGAAGCCAGTTGGCAGGACTGAAGATGTGATTCAGAGCGTTTTGACAGGTGCAGTAGATTTTAGTAGTAGAGCAAATGACCAATCAGAAGCTGTGAGTTGGCCAATAGTGACAGTAATTTTATGAATTTTTTCCTCATCTTGAATGCAGTTGATTAACAAAGACCATGTTTGGGGTTTGTATTAGTTTTGAATAACATACTGAATAACACGCTTTGGGGTTTGTATTAGTTTTGAATAACATGCTGAATAACACGCTTTGAGTAGTTACTCTATCACAATTACTAATATCATTCAAAATGAGTAAATACTTAAGATCGTAAAACCTTAACTTCAAACCATGTTGAACTATTCATTTCAAGTGATCTCGTGTAGATGATGACTCGCTTATGCATCTGTTACGCACAGTCAAAAATCCCAAACAGCTAAAAACAGTAGCAGCATCCTGCACCTTTAGCTCACCTTCAGACAACGGAAACCTAATGTGTTTTGGCTGATTAAATGTAATTGGAGAGGAAGGTTATTTAAATTTCTGCCAAAACACGCACTCAAAACAAGTGTTAATGATGCAGCCCCACATTTTGCTATGTGATTGTGTGCGGCAGAGATGGAGGCTCAGACGCTGGAGGAGCTGAAGCAGCAGAAGGCCTTTGTGCGGGAGCAGAGGAAGCAGTATAAAGAGCTGAAGGAGCTGGTGAAGAAGCACCATAAGAAGACCACTGACATGATTAAAGAGCACACAGCCCGGCAGAACGAGTTACATAGTGAACAGCTCCGCCGCCGCACTGCCCTGCACAAGAGCGGCAGACGAGATGGTAAGAAAAGGTAGGTTACCTAGCACATGCTCTCTTCTACAAGTCTCCGTCACCTTCTCTCTCTTACTCACCAGCGTATTAAGAATTTTTCACAGATTCATTATATGGCTGTGGCTAAATGTACTGTCTTTGAAGCTGTCCTCATATTTCCATCGTGATTGTGGATGTCTGATTTGGTTTTCTGGAGCTATGTTGTGCTTAGGCTGATCCCAGTAGGCTAACGTGTAACTTGTAGATTTCAGTTTACATTTACTATACATTGAAATACAATTTGTTCCAAAAGTTCTGAGCCTGACTTTCTTTCCTACTTTGTTGTCAATAGTCAGAAGAACCAACAGAAGTATGAAGAATGCTTTCTTTGACTGAGAAATAATGTGTGTGTGTGTGTGTGTGTGTGTGTGTGTGTGTGTGTGTGTGTGTGTGTGTGTGTGTGTGTGTGTGTG
>JBBIGC010000152.1:6471515-6482077 GCA_037576955.1 Lepidarchus adonis | reverse complement strand
CACACACACACACACACACACACACAGCTTCAAGATCATTCAGCTCTAGCAGCTCCAGGAGGTGTTTGGTGACTTCTGGATGAGTCACTGCCCCCCCAACCAGCCACCAAGCGCGCGCCTGCGGCACGCACATACATACACGTGGACGCACGAGCGCACGCTCGCAAGCCGGCTCCAGGCCTTTCCGCGTGCGCGCCACTGGAGGGCGAGGCAAGCAGGAGCGGGGCAAGTCGGAGAGGAGAGCAGAGCAGAGCAGAGGGGCAGCGGCAGCGGCAGCAGCAGCTGGAAAGCAGGCGAGAAAGAGGGAAAATCCCGGTATCAACCCCACCCCCAACCCACAGACGCACGCGCCGCCCTGCAACGAGCGGCCGTAAGGAGAAAAAAAATAGTAAGGCGACTGCATCGCTACTGCGCGTGATTGTACCCACTCGGACGCCCTGCAGTTTCGGAGGAGGAGGAGGTGTCTGTGTGCTTGTCTGTATTTGTGTGTGTGTGTCGCGTTTCACTCGGGAGGTCCGAAGACTGGGAGTGGGACGGGTAGACAAAACCGGCAGCGCGAGAGACGCAGGAACGCACGCGGGGCGGAGAGAGTGAGAGAGAGAGAGAGGGAGAGAGAGAGGCTTGGACGAGGCGGCGAGGAGGCTCCATCATCAACATCATCGGCAGAGGTCAGGCTGCAAGCGCTCTACTTCTGTTGTTTTGCGGTGTTAGGGGGAGGCTAGCAGCAGCTGAGAGCTGTTAGCCCGGACACACACACACACACACACACACACACACACACACACACACACACACACACACACACACACACACTCTGGAGGAGGTGAGGGAGCAAAAACGAGGCGCTCGTGCCGCTATTCCTGAAATGAGTTTTGTGCCGTTTAGACCCGTGCCTGTCTCTGAGCTAGCTGGCTAGCTCTCACTACACTGCCAGTAAGCAGTGTCCAAGCTAACTGAAAACAGAGACAGCGCGCGCTGCCTGGCAGAACATAAAGGATACAGTTAGCTAGCATAACGTCCACAAACAAAACAGCTGACTGTGGCAGCTCTAGGCCTCATTCGCTCTTGTTTTGTTTGCAACTGTTTACATGATCACTATGTACCACTTTCAGGACAGTCACGTTATATTATTCATGATATATGTCAAATATAACTTGTCCTCGACTATATATATGGTAAGATTATGCCATCATTTATTTATGCTCTAAACTTACCATATATATGTTTTATGTATGTGTATTTACGTGTTTTACAGATGCATTTCTTTCTGAGGGACATGTTTTTGAGGTGCAGCTCGTGTTGTTGTCTATGAAATATGTTATAATATTTTAAATAGGTTATATGTCAGACTAGCCGCTGGCTGTGTTGTTTGCGGCCTCACGCTGCCAGTGTTATGGTACTGATGGACGCTGATTGGCTGCCCAGGAGATCCAGCAGCTCCCTTTACATAAGAAACCCAGCACTGAATGAATGAAACGCTACTAGTTAGTGCTCCTATAGTGTCAGGTGAGGGGTGTTTGTTGGACTTGACTGTATGTGATTATGTTCTTGCATGTGGTTGCACATTTTGACAATTCTGGAGAGGAATCACAGAGTTGCATTGTTGAGTCACTTATTTGCTAAGCAAGGACATTGTACAATGATCTAACAGTTGTGCAGGACCTGAAGCTCACTGTGATGATATTTAACTGTTTATAAGTTACATGCTGAAAAAGATAGTCATACAAATAACAGGTGGCTCTTGATGGGGTTCCCCGCCTGCTCGCTTTCTGTTTTATTCCTGCTGTGTCTTGCCCTGCAGGTAGCGATGATCAATGGTGGGTATTTTTAAGTGAATAAACCTGAAACTGTGCTGAGGACAACCGCTTTAGTTGATCCTCTTTGATGTAGCTTATAACCTCCCAACAGCAGACAGTAAACCAGGGTTTGCATATGACTGTGAAATACATGGGTGTTGAAAACCATGCAGCTGTAATTTACATCAGTGACTTTCAAACAGGTCCTCAGGGACCACAGGCCAGATTTTTGCTTCAAACCAACTCCTACCGCATAGGGATTGAGCAAAAATGTGCACAGCTGGGGGTCCCACTGGACCGGTTTAAGATCGAGTTGTTTATGTGATGCAGATTTTCTGCGAGCACACATGGCAAGTCCATATCGTCTCATTTAACAGACTCGAATAAGGGCAAACGAGAGAGCACGTGGTTTGATTTATAGTAGCTTAATGAGCAAAATGTATTCTTTCTTTATTGTTAAAGTACCAAAGCGACCTTGGGTTTGTGAAAGGTGCTATATAAGTATAACTTCTTCTTCTTCTTCTTCTTCTTCTTCTTCTTCTTCTTCTTCTTCTTCTTGTTGTTGTTGTTGTTGTTGTTGTTGTTGTTGTTGTTGTTGTTGTTGTTGTTGTTGTTGTTGTTGTTATTATTAAAAAACACATACTTTTATTCCTGTCTAGTCAACTTAACATAGGATGTTTGTCTCAAAATGATTGAAAGGGGTTTTTTTTGTTTCTTTTTTAAATAGAATTTAACACCTGCTGCTAAAACAACATAAAGGGAACTGTTGAGAGACATGTAACTGATCATACTGATAGTTGTCACCCACATATATTGTCTGCAATCTCTCACGTCTTGTAAATGACACATTAAACACAAGACAACAATATATTGGGAACTCCGATATGCTTAATTTTCCTGGGAGTAACAGGTCCAGGAGCATTATATTTTCACATGCTACATTATAAGTTTCATTTATATTGGGGGTAGGGGTTGGGGGCTAGGTGCTGAATCAGTAGCATGATGTATGCCATAAGGAAAAGGATATTATTTTTTCATTAGACAGATGAAAACACAGTGACTCAGTGTTTCTGACTGTAATTGTTTGAGAGCGACAGGCTCCCTTTGCCTTTTATGAAAAGAAGGCTGTCGATACTTTAATTTCATGCATGTTGTCCTTGGCTGTAAAGCAACCAAAACACACTCTGGACTTAAACTGGTTGGTCAAAAGAATAAGAACTTTAACTTTGCTGAGTATTAAGCTTCAAATTAATTCTTGCTTCATTCATATCTTTCTTTCCTTTTTTTTTGCAGAAAAAGAGATGCCGCTCTCTCTCTGAAACAATCGATGCAGCACTGGTGAGTGGGTGAGCTACTACCTTCTCTTATCTATTTAGGTTCTTCCCTTAAGGTCTTTTGTATCCTACAAGACAGAAGTGGTTAGGAAGTGGGTAAAGGTACAGAGGTGAGGCCCTGATGTTATTTAAGTCATTGCCAATCAGTCAGTGACTGTCTTATGTAAATAGGTACATTTGCATGCAAGTCACGGTTGACATGTTTTTAGACTTGTTTTTTGGAGCTAAGGAAAATGCTGTGTTCTCTATGTATATTTATATAATTTTTATTTGCTTCCACCATTTGTAGTGTAAAATCAAGGGTAATAGGTGATTATCTTGACTGATCATGACTACTGAAGGCAGATAGGAGCAAAATTGTGATAATCAAGTGGAGTCTGATGCTTCTTATTGTGGTAGTTATTAAACCACTTTTACCACTTTTATCAATGTTTCTATATAAAAGTATAGTGGAATGTTTTATTATTATTATTATTATTATTATTATTATTATTATTAATAATAATAATAATAATAATAATAATAATAATAATAGTGTATTTATATAAATAAATACAAAGTATTTATTTGGGTTTTTGGGTGAAATGTATGGGAAACGTGAAAAGTTCACACTACAGTGAAATTGTATCATGAAAGTAGGGCATTTAAGTGCAGTGGCGATTTCCTCATCTTAAACAATTTATTGTAACAAAAGCCAATAATAGTGGTGAGTTAACCACAACAAAAAATGTTAATGTCGTAACGTGTCATGTGCCCTTGAGCATCAATTACAGCTTGACAACAATGTCTCATGCTGTTCACAATTTGACTTTGCTGCTGAGGCCTCCACCTCTTCTTGAAGACCAGCCCTCAGGTCATTCAGGTTCAGGGGTACAGAGTAACGATTCTCTATGCAGCAACTCAGCAGATCCCATAGGTTTTCTATGGGATTCAGGTCTGGAGAAAGTGCAGCTACTCCATTCAAGGTTCCCCAGTCTCCAGCAGCTGTTCCCTAATGATTCAACCTTGATGAGTTGGAGCTTTGTCGTCCATAAAGATGAAATTAGACCTGTGTTGTTCATGCAGTCGCACAATGACTGGATTAATAATGATGTTCAGGTAGTATGGGCTTGTCACTATACCATTCACAAAGTGTAGGACAGTTCTGTATTGAATAGACACACCTGCCCAAAGGCTCGTCTAGTGACAACAGTGGCTGATACATATTGATTTTCTTGGTGTCTCCAACATCGTCTCCATTGGGTGCAATCATTTCTGCTCACTGTGAATCAACTTTCATCAGAGAACAGCACTGAGGCCACTGGTCCCTCGTCCAGTTCAAATGCTCCCTGGCCCATGCAAGACAATGATGTGTGTGCCTGGTGCTGTGGTCAGGCACCCTTGCAGGACATCTAGCACTCAGACTAAGCTGATGTAAATGGTTTTGAATGGTCTGACGTGATACTTGGGCCCCTCTCAACTCTTAAATGTGACTGGAGTTTAGTGAAATTCATCTTCCAGTTCCAGAAGATGAATGAATGGTCATCAGCGTGGGCTGTGGCCAAAGGACGTCCACTTCCATGCTTTTATGTGACTCTCTGTTGCAACCTGCTGATAACTCTCTGACACTCTAAGTTCAGTGGTCACTTTCATCTGAGAACATCCTGTTTGAAGCCTCACAATGCTGAGGTACTGTCGATCAATCATTAGGTGTCGTCTTGGTCTCATGATGTCAAAATGTGAACAGCATGATGAGGACAGAACAGCCTTTAAGCTCCTTGTTAGAAAACAGCAAGTTGTGTTTGAACAGCTGGACATGTGCATTCAAAGGTTTATTCAAGGTCACATTAAGTTCACCTGTAAAGTTTAGCCCAATAGCCGAATATCCCTTTTTGTGAGTAATGAATAAAATCATTTATACTCATTAAAAATAATTTTTGTTTTTTAAAAATATGGCCATGCTGGCTCATTTTGATAAAAAAAAGACTTAAAAGATGATGGGAAAAATACATATTATAGCATATTGTGTATTGAAAAAAAATATTGTGATATGATATTTTTGTCATATCACCCACACCTAGAAAATCATTAGTTATATTTAATGGCAGCGCTTTGCTAGCCATCTAAAATATATCACTGAAATGGAGAACAAAAGCGGTATGTAGTACATGAAAAAGCTGGTTATAATAGACTGCCACACTTCATTACTTAAAGTTAAATAATGTATACAGCAGCATTCAGTAAACAAAGCAAATACAAAATTATCCCTTACAGTGCATCTACATGCAAATCACACGCAACTATGTTAAACACACATTAACTACCATGTGCTTACACACACACGTAACATGCAGGTAACAGGTAACCAAAGCAAAGCATTGCGCATATTTAACAAGAAGGCTTAGTAAAGGTATGGGTGAGTCTTTGTGCCCACGCTCTCTCACTGCAGAAACTCAACTTACATTTAAGAACTGAAGCTGAAGTTTGTATTTTCTGCAATACAGCAGTAATATATGTTGCTGTCTGTGCACCACACTGTCACAGCTGCACATTTTAAGGTGGAAATGAAGCTAACTTCAAATTTCCCTAAAGTAAATAAAAGCAAGACATTACAGAGAGATTATTAAGAGAGATGTGGTATTTCAATACTTTATGTGAAAGCAAACATATGTGCATATTGTTTAGGGAAATTAAAAGAAACATCATGTCAAATGTTGTAGCACACTGCATCTGCATTTGGCCCCTTGCTTTTGGGTTCTGAAGGAACAATGGATTTTCCTCTCCTGTATACCTCAGATATCCGATCCATCATTTTGGGCCATCTTAGGCCCAAGACTGATTCTGTGGACTGAATGGTGACATCCCTTACAATAAAGATAAATTTGATCATTTTGCCCCGCTCTATTTCCAAAAAAAGGGCTGTCATTAATGTTTAAAAATATATGTATAAACCAATACCTGAGTTTAAACAATCATCTTTAAAAAAAAATGTCTCGGGTAGTCTTTAGGTAGCGTATTAATAACTTACTTTATGACTTTATAGAGATTTTTTTTTTAATTGATCAGCTTCGTATTAGAACTGTTGTAAACAACTGTGGCTCAGTAAGTTTCTCTAGAATTGAGCATTTCACATCAAACCACTTTGAATTTACATTTTCACCATTTAATTATGCAGAACTTTGGGGAATGAAAGGTAGAATCCCTCTTTTAGTAAAGTAAAACACACCATTCTGTTTTTTTTAATTGTCATATTAAAACCACTTAATTCTGCACTGTATACAGGCAGGTGTCAAAAGCAACAGATTCAGCACCTGCACCTATATGCTTCTTGGGGATGAGGACTTTGTTATTTGTAGGGGTGTGGAGTTCTGCCACTGTTGCATATGGAGTGACTAAAAATAGAGCCCACATAGGTGGTTGTCAAAGCAGCGTGACGGATTTAATCCACCGTGTTATGCAAGGTGACACAGCTTTTAATCTGTCCAACACTCTTTCTATCTGTTTTAGTACTTCTACAGCAGCTCATTGTTGGTTTTATTTATAGCCTTTTTGGGATTTGGTTAAGACCGTGGCACTGAAAAGCTGGCATTAGATTGTGTGCAGATGTCTCCTGTTCGGCTGCATCTCTGTATGACTGAATGGAAGCTCCTTTCCAACCCCCCATTGAAGGCTCGGTGTCGTGTACCAATATCAGGGTCTCTGTCATTTGTAGACTCTCTGATTTTAAAACACTGCTTTCAACTTCGTCAGCTGCGGTGATGCTGACTGTGATATATGTGTTTTCATGTTGTATGAGGCCTTGTTAGTCAGTAAGACAAATCGGTTCGTGTTTTACCGCCTGAGATTTACAGTCATGCAAGGCTAAGTGGAAGGCCACTCTGATATAATGTACATTACAGCTATAGCGGATGATTTTACTCGTTGTTGGTACTGTAGCGACTCATTGAGCAGTTACTCACATCAGACTGTGGGCCACTTACACATTTCACCCTTAAGACAAATACTACAATGACTGATTGAGTAAAACGTTTAGGAGAACAGCATGCAACACTAATTATTACTTCATTTATTTATATGTTTATTTACTTTTAAGTAACTGAACAGTAAATGTAAGGATTGATGCGCTGCCTGTGTAACTAACACAACTGCATTTATCCTGATTGTGCAGCATCACCATTGTGATGGTTTCTTTTTGCAATCTGGACTATTTTCAAGTCTGTCTGCTGTAAAGTTCATTAATTCATTTGTTCATTCATCATTAACATTACCTAATGAGAAGTTAGTTGAGAGCATGTTTTCTTTTGCCACAATGACCTGGAATATTCTCTCCATCATGTTGTCACATGCTGTCCATTGGGTATCTCTAGCTGGGAACCTAGAAATCTGCCAAATGATTCCTGTTCCTGGACTGCATGTGTGTGTCTAAAAATACTTAGGAACAGTGCAGACCAAAACCTATTATCTGCACTTTCTAATTTCATCTCCCCATTGGAAACACATTCCCCTGTTCACATTCACTCAACCCGTCCCTCAAACCACTGGTGGGAGTGCTACATGTGAACGTAATTTGCACTTCCAATTAAACTGTCGACCTTTGTTCCATAACGCAGAACGTGACTCTGAACAACCTCACTCCAGGATCTATTATTACACATCCTGTTGGAGACAGATTTTTGCAAAATGATGAGCTCTTACAGTGATGATGATATTGAGGTAAAAGTAAGATATATTAAGCTTGTATTAAGAAAGGGTTTGTCGAGCAGGGAATTGTCTAATTGTGACAGTACATGTGCAGTATTCAAAGCGGTACATCCCAGCACAAGTGCTTAAAAACCTATTGCACAGTTAAGCTGTTATATTAAAACTTTATTTGCAATGTTAGTGTAACATATGAATATTTAGACTAATAAATATGTCAGTTTTCATGATGTCACAGGAGTTCATGCAAAACGGGCAGTCTTTATAGCTGGCTATATATGGATCATATGGGCTGGGTACAGTGGTTAGCGATGTCGTCTCACAGCAAGAAGTTACTGTGTGGAGTTTCAAGTTCTCCCCGTGTTTTTGTGGGTTTCCTCCAGGTGCTCCGGTTTCCTCCCAATCTTCCTCCCAAAATGCTTGCAACTTTGGTTTATTGGCTGCTTTAAATTGCCTGCAGGTGTGTGTTTTTTGAGTTTGCGCATGGTTGGCTGTCTTTGTGTTGCTCTGTGATGGATATGGGCCCTTTAATCATTTCAAACTCAGATATGTGCTCTGATGATTAAGTGAAAGCAAACTGGATGTTGAAGTAGTTTTTATTTATAGAACTCCGCTATAACTGGGGGTGAACAACTGCATGGCTTTAATACCATTATGTGTTTTCTATAGTCTAGCATACTTAATTCAGATAATCTATTTAATTTTCTAGCTTCAGTTAATTTTCAGGAGACAAGAGAAAATGCGTAGCTCTGGACATGCACTACTACCTTATATTAGAAGTACTATTCAACAGTGAGTTTTCAAATAGTGCATTCACACCTACATTTTTGTTCCAGTATCTTCAGGTTTTGTTTGGTTTGTTTCAAACAATAGGTAGCAGGTGTGAAAGGTGCATCAGACCATAGGCACTGTCCCAGAATGCACACTACTACTCTAAATAGTGAGCAAAAATATAGTAATAGTAATTTAATAATACATAGCCAATAGAAATATATTTGGTAATGCATATATACATTAATTAGTTGCTTTGGACACAACTAAATAATTTGATTTGTGTATTGGACAAACAGATGTAGAAAATTCTTTTAATTTTACCTGGAGGATGAGAAGGTGAAAGATTCCTTAATTCTACTATAGTTGTATTAGTTTATTCATTGTTCTCTGTTCAAATGTGAATTGACAATACACATTTAGTGCGTGCCCTCCCTAAATTAAATGTAAACTTTGGTCTTTCAGTTGTGATAATACCCAAAGTTGCTCCACCTTGGATATATTGTCTGCACAAGTAATTATAAAATAAAAAGTAAATATAAAAATGTAACACCCCCCCCCACACACACACACATACACACACACATTTTTTTGATGATGACAGCAGTATGATATATTTTTTAAATATTTTAGGTTTTGTGCAGCAGGCTGATATAGCATCCTATTAAGCACGATTTGTGAGAACACTATTGGAATAAATGCATCTTCCACCTTCTGAGATGCCTCACTCTCGCCTGTGATCAACAGTTTAGTTGCCTCAGTGTTAGAACTTTATTTTCTCTTGACTTTGTGAGTCTGGGACTAACTTGACCTGCTACCATCTTTATTGATTGCTTATCAAACATCCCCTAATTCCATTGGCTCCAGCTGGAGTAGCAACAAAGAAATGAAAACTCAATGGCCATTAAAATCAGATTCCTAAATGCTATGATGTAGGTCAGTCAAAACATCAGACTCAGTTCAACTTAGAGTAGCTAAAATTAAGAACATAAATGTTATTACTGTCAGTTCAATAATCACCTAATGCTGTAACATATTAAAATGATGTCAGAGTTTTGATGGAGCTACTTTGACCACTCTTTGTTTTTGTAATACACAACAAATAGAACAGCATAGCGGAAAAAAAGTTGCAGAAAACACGGAACCGATATGATTGGATATAAAGTATAACTTTGCATTAAAGAAAAGCTTTCAACCCTGCAGGAACTCTGGGTGGTTTAATTCATTTGTTAATAGTTGTAAACACCACAGACTGAGACATAGACCAATGTGGCTTATAATACTAGATAAGAAGAGCACATATGACGTTCAGAAGATAGTTGACAGCCGACAGTGACACATTACCTGAAGGCTAATCTCAGCGTTTGTTAATTTTCCTGCTGAACAATGGAAACTTCACAGCTCACTTCAAAGACTATTTTGGTAGTTCCCTCTCACACTACTTAATATAGAGCATGTCACTTGTGGCTGTGTTACAGTGTGAAAAGAAGGCAAACCTGTCAAACAGCAATGTGTGAAATAGAAACTTTCATAAACTTTGGCTTAGCCTTTGTCAGTTTTAGAAAAAATGACTATGAAAGAAGTCTGACTTAACCTTGCATGTATGCACAATTTTTTTTATAGTTCAGCTTTTTGTGTGAATTTATCAAACCCTGTTTGGTTAAATATTTAACTACAAAGTGTTCATATCTCTACATGAAACAACTGAACTCATTTGTTCTGCAGTGCACTTGGAGTGGGGTGCAATTGCAAATCACATTACTTTAACTGCTCCACTACTTCAAAATAATCATGGCACTATGATGATTATGTGTTAGAATTAACACTCTGTAAATGTTAAATTTAATGTAAATGTAAATAGCTGTAGCTCCCTAGTGCTGGCAGAACTCCTGTAGCCCCAAACCATGACACTCCCACCACCATGTGTGTCTTGTCTACAGTCAAGCTTGTCTTTGTACTCCTTACCTGGTTCCCGTCACACCAG
>JBBIGC010000152.1:6459208-6471415 GCA_037576955.1 Lepidarchus adonis | reverse complement strand
CTGGTGTGACGGGAACCAGGTAAGGAGTACAAAGACAAGCTTGACTGTAGACAAGACACACATGGTGGTGGGAGTGTTATGGTTTGGGGCTACAGGAGTTCTGCCAGCACTAGGGAGCTACAGCTAATTGAGGGAACCATGAATGACAACATGTACTGTGACATACTGAAGCAGAGCATGATCCCCTCAACCACTTCCTTTCTAAAGAAACTGAGCATAAGGTAAACCCTGTGAGGCCTCTTTAAACAGAAGGTGGAGGAGCATGAGATCTCTAATATCCTCCAAATCCATGTCGTCATGGAGGAGTGGAAGAGGATTCCAGTGGCAACCTGTGAGGCTCTAGTGAACTTCATGCTCAAGTGAGTTAAGGCAGTGCTGGAAAATAATGGCGGCCACACAAAATATTGACACTTTGGGCACAATTTGAACATTTTCACTTAGGGGTGTACTCACTTTGGTTGCCTGCAGTTTAGACATTAATGGCTGTGTGTGTGTTTTTGAGGGGCCAGTAATATTACACTGTTATATAAGCTGTACACTGACTACTTTACATTGTATCAAAGTGTAATATATTCAGTGTTGTCTCATAAAAAGATATAATAAAATCTTTACTCACTTTTGTGAGATACTTTACATGTATTATATTATTCTGTTATCATTGCAAATGCATTTTAATTGATTAAGCTATTTAACACTGAAAAATAAGTGATATACTGTGTATTTAAAAAGCGATTAAATCTCAAGGAAGAATATTACAGATATTGAGTATACTGTAAATCAGAAATGTATTGTATTATCATTTAACAACTCCATGATCTTCCCAAAAAATTTAAAAGTGAACACAATATGTTAAAATTCAGTGTCTCATTCATTCTACATTGAATGGTATTATTGAATAAAACAACCGCAGTTATAAATATAATTCCAAACTCTTGAACAGTTGTGTACACTTACTCACAAACCTGTATGGTGTCGTACAGCACCTGTGGCTGTGACTGCTCCAGAGTTGCCTCATCCTTCACATACACCTTGTCCACTTTAATGACACTATATTAAGGTCAAACGCTAATTACTCTTGGACTCCAGAGGTGAATTACGTGAGCAAAACTCAAAGTATCCTTGTGACAACTTTTGCAGTTTTTCCAGTCATTTGTGTCAGCCCCCACCACCTTCACTAATGAATGCTGAAGGGAGTTGCATGAGGCCCTTTGAGTAATCTTACCAGCAGCACGGCTGTGAGGAATATGAAGGCAGACTGTCTGTGGTATGTCAACACCTCTGCTGTGTTCAGGAAACGCCATTCACTTTCTAATTACTCCCACCACTCCTCCTGTAATTATAGCATCTTAAAGCTGCTTTGTTCCTGCTGATTCCTACACCCCACGCTATTTTCAGAGTGCCGTTTCATATCTGCGTGCAATACATCTCACAGCAGAGGTTTTTATATCCATGGTAATACCCAAACTTGATCAGTGAAACGTACAGTTCCGTTTTAATAAACTGATGTTCCAGTCTAGTAGTATGAGGAGTTAAATGTGTTGTTTTTTTCCATAACAAAGCCTGCTGACGTGTTCTCCACGGGTTTTAGGATTATAGCCATTTTATCGGCTGATCTAATCAGGAGAATATTTGTGGCCACACTTGATGTTACCTGACATAACAGCGTTCACATCTAAAAATAAACACCTCTCATTACAGGGATTTACCTGCTATAAGAAGAGTCATATAAGGAGTAGCTTTTGAACTGAATACTAAACCAGATTTGGCCGACTGGTTGTTTTTGTTTGCTGCTTGAAATATTTGGGTTGTATTTATAGCAATGTAGAAGCATACAGTTATTACAGGTGTCCAATCTTAGCACAGCCCCTAATACCAACTTTTAAAAATGCAGTTAAGGTTGGGTTTGTATTCATAGAAAGACATTTTACTAATAATCAGAACCAGACTCTGTGAAATCCTGTTTATAATGATTGTATGTTTGCTATTCAGATGTGGGGCTTGAACCAAGAACCTTCTGCTTAGCATATGAGCACCTTACCACTGAACCACTTACCTTAAAATATCACAATCAAATAACATCAGAAGTATTCAGCAGAACATCTACAAAAGCCTGATGCATTTTGGAAACAAGTGCTGTGGACTAATGAAATTAAAATAGAAATCTCTGGCCACAATCGGCAAAGGCATGTTCGGAGCAAAAAAGGAGCAGCATTTCAGAACACCCTGCAAGAATACCATTAAGCATGGAGGTGGATCTATCATGCTTTAGGGTTGTGATGCAGCCAGTGGCACAGGAAACATTGCATGGGTGGAGGGAAGAATGGATTCCACTAAATACCAGCAAATACAAAAAAAAATCACATCTGTAAAAAAGCTGAAGCTGAAACGAGGATGGCTTCTACTACAGGACAATGATCCTAAACATACCTCAAAATCCACCATGGATGACCTCAAGAGATGCAAGCTGAAAGTTTTGGAATGGCCATCACAGTCAGCTGATTTAAACATCATTAAAAAGTGTGGGTAGATCTTAAAAGAGCTGTGTATGCAAGACGACCAAAGAATATTACAGAACTAGAAGCATTTTGCAAGATTTTTAGCTCTAAAAAGCATTTGCAAACTGTGATATCTGCCATAAGAGGTGTTACTAACTACTGATTATGTAGGATGCACAAATTTTTGAGTGCCACAATAATGTTTTTATTATTATTATTTTTCAATTTATGACATAACTATGCATCAGTGTTTGCTGAAAATATTGTGCATTTTTTCCCATTTCCTAGAGAGACTGTGTTAACATCTTTTCAATTTAAAAATGACCAAAATATGTTATTTATCGATGGGTGGCCAAACCTTTGCATAAGACTGCATATATACCTTTAGATTGCATAACTCTTGACCAATTGTAAGCCTGCAACATTCCTGATTAAGTATGAATGGGTTAATTACTGAGTGTAATTCTGGAGTCATCTGTAGCACGTCTCATATATAGAAGATAAGTCAGCATGGAGAGGTTTTTTTTAAATGTATAAGCATGTTCAGGCATTTATTAATGTCAAACCTTAAAGTCTGCTAATGCTTTAACCTTATAATATATTCATAATTATGACCCCAACTTGAAAGGATGTGTTTTTGATGACATTCCCACCAACTCCGTTCTATTGTATGCTTACAATATAGGATAAAAATTGTTACCTTCGATGGCATCTGATCTCAGAATTTTGGAGAGCTTTCATTGGACTACTTCAGCCTATGAAACCACTTGACATGTTATCAAATAAAAAAAAACAATAATACCAAAGCAGTAGTGTTTCTGACACTCTGCCTAACTACTCTGCTGGTCATAAAGTAGGAAGGGGATGAAAGGTGAAGAGCAGATTGTTGAGTGTGAATAAGCCATTGACACTACTTTTTCCATGTTGCTGTTTTTATTATAGTACTATGAAGTGTTAGAAAATGACACAGGTTTAGGGAGTTCTGGTTAAACCAAATGGAATGATAACTATGAAAGATATGTCAACATATGAAGTAAAAGTGACTTTTTGTCATTGTGAACACACCACAGCACACAGTGCACCACAGCGAAATGTGTCCTCTGCATTTAACCCATCACACGTGCACCAGCGGGCAGCCATCAACAGCAGCGCCCAGGGAGCAGTGAAGCAGGGGGCTGTACCTTGCTTAAGGGTACCTCAGTGGTGCCCAAGCTGGGACATGAACCTTCTAATCCCATGGGCAAAGTCCTAACCACTAGGCCACCACTGCCTCCCAGATGCTAATAGCCACTGGAAAAATAAGTAGATGGAAAGGCAAAATTATGTTGACAATAGAATTGTTTTGTGCTTTTTTTGTGCTTTTTCCATTGTGTAAGAAAATTTGAATAAAGTAATCACTGTATCAGGTTATCATTTAAAAGGGTTTGGGTTAGATGGATGTGTGGATAATCAGTCTGAATGCAACTGACAATATTTGAGGCCAACTTAACCCAAAACTTAAATCCTAGTCTAAGTTCTTCTACCCACAGCTCTATACAAAAGTTCCTAATATCTACTGTTGAGATTCAAGTTAGTGTTCAATGTAGGTGTTTAGGATTTGGGGTTGGGTTAGGGTTAGACAAGGTGAGTGCCCCAAGTATTGGTCTTATCAATGGGAGGTTGATTCCTTATTGTTGTTGTTTCTGTGTGTTTCCAGAGCAACATCCACTGCTGTCCTCAGCTCACGACCCGTCCCTGACGCAAATCCAATATCTGTCTGGTAAGACTGGACTCTGTGTGTATTTGAATTGCTATAACACTAATCCCACATTTACAAAAACTTGCCACTTAATAGAGATTTTGAGAAGAAGTCTCAGGTCCTGGACTTAAATTGCCTTTGAAGTAATGATGAATATTTTCTGGTGCCCGTCTTGCATATTTCTAACATACCTTTTACATTTACATTTATTCATTTGGCTGACGATTTTGTCCAAAGTGACTTTCAAGCTACAGGAACAATCAAGCATTTTCTTTGCACATGACAAGACTGATGTGAGTGCACAAAGAAGTTCAACACATTTTTTTAGTCATTAAATACAGACAACGAGTGCTACAACATGAACTATAAGTGGTACATTACTATCTGGGAATAAGAGAATGAAACCAGAACATTCCTCCTCATCATCAAATGCTACAAAAAAAGTCCAATACATTAAGTACAGACAGCGAGTTCTACACCATGAACTATAAGTGGTACATTACTATCTGGGAACATTCTCTAGGCAGAATTTAGGTGGATATAGCTTGTGTGTGTCTGCTGGGCTTAGATGCTGAGGTGGGTATGTAACAGTTGACTCTTGAGGTGCATCTTAAGACTCTGCAGTTCTGATGTAGTTAAAGATTAGCTGAGCTGTCAAATCATGATACACAAACTTGAACCAACTGAAATTCATTTCAGCAAACTGGTTGAAAAGAACAGATTACTGATTACTGAAGTGAATCAAAAAATATTTTATGGTATGTTTCTGCTTATTTTGGTCTTTTTGGACCAATGTGTCATGAAGATAATGCACAGTATTCATCTATGTTATACATTGCTAATGCATTAACATTGAATGGTAGTATATACTCCAAACCCTTTAGAACTATGTGTATAAACCATTGTTAGGATTACCCATAGCAAACTGTTGATAGAATGAAGTATACTGAGCAAGAGAACATTTAGTCACATAAATGCAAAGTTACTTCATGGTTTACGGTCATGATTGTGTGCTTGACGTGTCAACATTCTGAAGATAATATTGATATTTTTGATTGGCATGTTGTATACATATATTTGCATGTAGTTATGAAGCACTTTTAGGCTTGCCCTTACCAGTCAGCATAGGTAATCTGTTTGATGCTAGTACGAGACAAAAATGAATTGTAGCTCCTGGGAAATTGTTCATTGTTTTGATATGGTTTTTCTTCTGGGAAGAAAAACCCTCAAGTGAATAGGCCTCTGTATACACTGGGATCCCATTTTGAGTGTAAAGTGCTACCAGGAGACATGCACAGTAAGTCATTCTGGCTCAGCGCAGCAGAGCACTGGCCATTACGGCCCGGCGGTCCCCTGGAATAGGGTTGCCATGGAGATGTATGGTGTCAGAGCGGAGCAACATCTGTGTGGTGTTTGTTTGTCAAGAAAGGTTTTCTCTCTCTAGTAAGATAAAAGAGAGGTGGGAGGGAGGCAGCCAGTCGAATGGAAGGGATCACAGCTTGTCACTGATGTAGAATTTCCCTTTTTTTCGGATTCGGAACAATGGCATGTTTTGTGAAATTACTGTTTCCCTGTATACAGCTTTTCATGCTTCATACTTTTGCTGTTGTGTAATATATTAATTGTAGCCCTCTTTTAAGTAGTCCACCTGCAATGACCTGGACTAGTTATGATGATCTTTTCCCTGAAAAAGCAAGATTTACCCTTTGAGACACAGAAAAGTCACAGCTGAAGGACTTACCAAGCAGTAGTATGCCCAGCTACCTATGGCTTTCACCTTTCCAGTCACATTATGTAATCTTTATTCAAGCTGTGTTTTGGCCAAGCATGTGATTGTGCGTCATATTGGTGCACTGAGAGCTCTCCGGACAGTTTGGGGAATTATTTAACCCCTGCTGCCCTCTTTTGCCTGCCTGTCTCTGTATAAGGCAGTGTTCTATTTCGGTGAATTTGGAAAATATGCTCCTTATTCTCTTGTTGCCTTATCTGTAGAGGAGGTTAGAGGGGCAGAAGCTATAATTTGGTGAAGTGTTCCTTATAGGTACATATTTGGGCAGAGAGATAATTCAAGGGATTGTGTGCAGCTTTCCTTTAGCTCTGTCTTGTAAACCCGCCTCCCATATTCTCTGGCTGTCTCTCTCTATCTGTCTGTACATCTGCATGTCTGTCTAACTCCCATCTTTCTAATAAGTGCTCACATTTAATCCCGAAAAGAAGAAAACTAATGGAATAAACCTTCCAAGTGTCTTTTACATTCCATACTATTATTAGCTGCTACAATAATATTCATTTCCAATATCACACTCTCCTAATGTTGTTGCCAAAGGGCAGGTGGTCCGGAGACCATCTCTCCCGTAATTAATTCCCTCAGCTGGAATTCTTATTTTCCTGGATGGTTTCTGTACAGTTTTGGGGTGAGTAGGGAGATCTGACAGTTGTCCCCGCTCCCTCTTTCAAGTTTTGACCATGTTTGGGCAAACCTGGACTGGTTAAACTCTAGGCTATGAATGTGAAGTGGGCCGAAGTGATCCTTTGCCCTGCAAATCTACAGCAAAACACATTTCTGGCAGCTGGTTCAGCAAATAAACTTTGCAATCTAGTTCAGTCACATGCAAGTCCTGCTTGAACCATTCCCAAAGCGGTGGAGGTATAAGCATATGTACCCTTGCTTTCTCTAAGTGTTTGCTGTAATCTAACACTGGCTGAAATAATCAGCCGAAGGATTGAAGAGATTAAAGTTGGTGTAATAACCACATTTCTGGAAAGGTTTGGACCATGTGTAAATCCAATTAAAAACAGCATCCCTGATTTGTTTAATCTCTTATGTACTTCTCTTTGTATGTACTTTTATGAAATGGATGCTTGTGGCACAGTCAGAAAAAGCCATGTTTGCTACTGTGTTACCTTTCCTGTCAGCAAAATCTTTTAATTGTTTCTGAACAGAGGGCACTGATTGTATTTGTTTTGCAATTGAAAATTTTGTCCATTTTTGCTTCATATAAGGATTCAGCTGCTAAACAGTCTATAGTTGCCAGTGTCTGATTCTCCTCTTCATGATGCGCCATACTTTTTCAGTAGATTGAACTGAACAACAGGCCAGTCAAACATGCACTGTTGTAGGAATTGTCCTTCTTAAATAAGCATGGATGTCCAAGGAAGATTTGTCATCTTGATGACAACATATATCTCAATAAATACTAATATATAGAGATATATTATAAAGAAATATTAAATCTCTAATATCTCTAATCCTAATATCCTAAATACACCTTTTGTTAATAATCCCCTCACCTGTTATGAGCTCACCTGCTTACTTTAGTATGTTTTAAAATTGCTTAACATGAATATTCTAAAATAATCCTAATTTGCTATATATGAAGTTTTTGGAGTGTGTTGTAGGCGTTGGTTAAATGTAAAGTGAATTTACAGGTGACACATCATTGACTTAATTGCATTTTACAAAAAGCCTCAACTTTTCTGGTGTTTCTTAGAGAAGGGACAATATTGGGATGTATTAGATATCTTAGTTTTTAATATCATCATTAAGACCTTGTACTTTTATGCCATGTGAACACACCAATTGCCCTTTTTTTAAATTAAATTAGTCAGCAGTAAGTGACATTAAAATATAATAAAATGTAAGATTTTAACAAATTCAATTTGTTTCTCTTACAAACTTTTGTTACAACAGTTATGACGTAACTTTAGCGGTCGTTTCATAACCAAATGTTCCAATTCCATTATTTTCACTCCACCTGTACCAACCTACATCTGTTGCAAATTATACATGGAAAATAAAGTCAAACTTGTCCTTTAAAACCTTCCCCACCCATGGCTATTGTTACATAATAAGGTTACTAAGGGTTATGCAAAAGTAATCCTCAAAGGCCTTCAAATATGTGCCCTGACCTCTGTGACATCTGAAGCAGGAGTCTCCCCTGCTGCCCACTCACCAGTGTGTTTTCTGAATACTGCAGATTATAGGGCTAATAGGGCTGTACCTACCCCCGCTCGTGCTGCCTCCCCTTGTTCTACCTGCTTGATTGTAGACAAAAGACAAAAAAGCCAGAAGACCTTGCAGGTCTCTTGGTCCAGTGTTAATAAGCCTGTTGGCCCAAGGTGAAGCTTGAACCCTATTGACTAATCCTCATTCTTACGTCTTTGTGCACACGTTCACACAAACAAGTGAATACACCCACATACACAAAGATGGATGCTTGGGTTTGAGATCAAAAGCTTTTAATAAAAACAAATATTGTTTTGAGATTAAATGACCCAGAGGTCATCGTGGAAACGGATTTTCAGCTGCACACCATGTGTGTGTGCATTTCATTTGGAGCTACACTGCCCAACAAAAGTATGAAGATATCTTGTCATTTGTCGACAAAAGATTGAAGATAATCTTGTCTTTTCTGAGAAAGGTTTGATGATTATATGCACTTGTGTCACAGATTTGTTCATGCCATGTTTGTGTACTTAACAGCTTTAATACACAATTAATCACAATTTTACTGTTCTGTGGTTATACCCATTGATGTCTCTGTTGCTGTTTTTCATAAAAAAGCACCATCACAGGTCAAAACTAGGAATCTGCGTGCATATGTCTGTTTTTGTGTTGTTTACAGCTGAATTGTAATGGTTTATTAGCTCAACAGAGACATTCCGCTTGCTACATTACATTGTTTGCTCTGAAATTTTTTTTTGTGTGAAACAAAACAATCTCTTTAGTATATAATTAACACTATATTCACCTGACCTCAGTACCACCTCAGAATGTATGTAAATACACCTCTAATGATAGCGTTTTCCTCTAAGATTAGTATTAGGCAATTGTGCAGTTTGCTTGTTCTAATTTATCTCAGCAGCAAGTGACTTTCTGCCAAAAACACAAGTTATCATTAAAAAATGCAAAAAAACAAAAAAGCAGTAAATAAGTTAAAAGAAAATTGTAATTAGTTTTGTGTGTAAAAAGTAGTTGGTATCTGTTAGAACAGCACAGTTTTGGTGATTCCCTCTCAATGCCTCCAGCCAACTCTTTCAATTTTATTTATATTGATTCTAAGATTTGTTACACTTACTGTATATTTTATAGTACTGTATATTTTAATTTGACATAAAAGTAATGTAAGTCGTAACTCATCCGTGTAATGATGCTGCAGAGTTTTTATTGAACAGCACTGAGCTTTATTAACATTGCCAACATGCATGAACGCTTTCATATTATAGTAAACCATTTAGGAAACGTTGATCCAGATAGAAATGCTCTTTTTAAAGGCTTTAACATATCAGCTTTAAACACATTGGAGAAGTGACATCCCCCCACCAATCCATATTAACTCTTATTCAACACTAACGGTGAATAAATCATAAACATCTCAGCAATAACAGTGAAAAACAACATGAAGTGAATTAGCAAAGCCCACGCTCATTTAGTAGAAGTTCAAGTGCCTTCTACTATCATATATGACAGTAAATATGCACTTTTTCTTTCAAGCCAGCGATGTAACCACAAATGTTCATAAGTCGAGTATGCAGTAAGTCGAAGACCCAGGGTATATGCCAATTTCGCTTATAGCAGTTTGGCCCCACCCATTCACTGTGGAGATCTAAAACATGCTGCGCCTGGAATACTTTGTGTAAAAAGGCACAATATACAGTAGCCTATCAGATCATTTATATATCACTCTTAAAAGCACAGTAAAACACACAGCTCTAGTAATTGTAAGGAGAGGTTGGAAAATGATCATGTAAAAACTAAAGTGATTTTAGTGTGGATTGTGTTTTAGTGTGCAAAACCACATACATGTCATAAAGTGACCCCAAAATACATAGAAATGCAAAGAAAAAATTTGCATTCATCCACTTTAAATGTTAAAATATTGCAAATATTTTGAATATTTTTAAAATATTTGCAAATATTTATAAATTTAGAAAAGCTGTCTGTCTCCAAACCTTTGACAGGCACTCAATACATACTACAGTATGTCAATTCCTTCAGTCTGTACATTGGGCCTCCTGAGTGAACGATCTTCTCTTACACTTCCTAAAGAGGCAGGAGATCACTGAACAATGGAATGAGAACGCATGTATGTAGCACATGAAATACTGTGTGTTCAGGCTACATTAGCACTGTTTACACAGCCCTGTCTCGTTTATAATTGCCATCACTCGGCCCATCTCTTCTGTGCGTTCCATTTGAAGACCCCCCTTCTAGGTAATAAGGGAATCTGTTAGCCTGTGGGACAAGCGAAGCCTCACATGACAAAGTTAAACAGTGGACAGCTGGAATGAGGACTAATGGATGAAGAGGGGATTTTGACCGCTCCCTTCCCTTCTGTTTGATTTGCAGCGTTTTGTGTACTTGCCGGCTCCTGGCTTTCCTCACAGGGTTTGCGCGGCTGTAAAACTGGCTTAGTTTGCACGCACGATGCCAGTGCCTATGGCTGCTACACACATGGTTTGTGGTAGCTCTGAAAATAATACAGTAGAGCTCAGATCTATCTATGCAAATCAGTGTTTGCTCTGGAGCTGCTCCCCAAGTGAAGCCATCTTTCTTTTTCTGTCTCTCTCTCCTGCATGCTTGCTCTCTCTCTCTCGCTCCCTCGCTCTCTTCCATTGAGCAGAAGCCAGTAATTGGGGCATTGATTGGAGAGATATTCATGCAGGCAATGCTAAAGCCTTTTTTTGTTTTTTACAAAGTGAGAAGTGTGAAACATATTGAACACCGCTGTTCTGGTTTCCTGTTGCAGTTTGCTTCATTGGCCATGCACTTTGCCACTGGTCACAGGTTTCATGATATCAAGAAGTGTTTTCCCCCCTCCAGGGTCACTACTGCGATTTTGTTTGAAAACATTAACCTTAAGCTAATGTGGTTGGTGCTAATGCGATTTAGCATTAATGTAATTTAACAATGTCATTTCAAACAGTGTCCTAACTGAATTATTTCATCATACTGTACATCTTGTTGCATGAGTCATTACTGCTTTGTTTCACTTCAAACACACAAGGTTTGTGTTTGCCTGGGCTTGGTGTGCAGAGGTACTCCCTACTTCTTTCAAAGACCACAAAGGAAAAAGCATATGCTTACAGTCATATTTGGATTTTTATTTTTGTTGTTGTTGCTATAGCATTGCCTTCTAGCTATTTTTTACTTAATAAAAATACAACCTAAATTCTACAGTCTTTTAACTCTTCTCAATGCTCACGTCTACATGATCTGGGTGTAAGGCATGTGCATGTGTATTTAAGTGTTTATGTGTGTTTTAGAACAGGTCACAGCAATAAAAGCAAGGATGTTTAACCTTGCAGACAAGGAAGCTAGAGGTGTGTTTTTGTTTGCACTGTTCAAAGACCCATACACACTCATAGCTGCCAATGTGCCTCACTGACCTCTCATGGGCAGAGCTAAAGCAACACCAGCATTGTTGCAGTGGGTTCTGCAATGTAAAGCAATGCCATAGTGTCAAGCTTCAGCTAGGAGACTCCCAAACACAGCTAGATTAATGTGTTTTTACTTTGCTGCTGGATGTCTTGTAGTAGCACAAATAGGTTGAACAGCTTCTTTCATGAGACTGAAACATAAGGGCATTTTACAACAATGGCATCTAAAATGTCAAAGCACAGCTGTTTGCATTGACATACATTTGGATCTGGAAGTCCATCCATCAGCTAGAACTTCCTCTATCATTCAATAACACTATTACATGGGAAGCTTCAAGGCTGTTACTATTGTTCATGTGTTGATTTTATATTATTTTTCCAATTTGAATCACTCAGACACTCAGGCATAGGGCTGGGAATTGCAGGGTATCTCACGATATGATACGATATGCGATATGTGGCCAACGATAACGATAATATCGCGATAATCGATATATTGCACGACAATGATGTAGCGATATAACACAGAAACACTGGGATGCGTTATTAATTTACTTAAGTAACAGCAACGCTATTGTCACATTTCCTATATTT
>JBBIGC010000152.1:6416246-6456791 GCA_037576955.1 Lepidarchus adonis | reverse complement strand
ACGCTTCTGTCTGAGTTCTAAATTATTGTTGAGGACAGTTCAGCAAACGCTAGATATTGGCGGGGACACGCGATTCCTACTTAGATACTGAATCTTTCCTACTTTTTAAAGAAGCTCTCTGAATGACTCGCTGGCATCCATCACTATGCAAGAAGTGCAGGAAAGAGAGGCACAGAGACACAGCCGTCGCAAAATAATCCACTCTGTTCCATCAATGTTCTAAAAGCCAAACTCAGACTTGGGCATCTTAGTCGAGGTTTTTTGCATCCAACTGTTGCAGTTTCAAAGTTTAGAGCAAAACATGCATCTTCTTCTGCTCTCCAAGTCTCCTGCACTAAGCGGAGCAGCGCCACCCAGAGGAGAGGAGAGGTAGCGATGCCGGTGATTCAACATGGCGGCAAATTTAAACATTGATGTTGCCGCCGGCGTATCGATTAACGTGAGCAAGGATGAGGATATATCGCAATATCAATATTGTGGCCCACCCCTACTCAGGCATGTGAGCATGTCAACAGTGTAAAAGGACCATCATTGTTAAAGTGGAGCAGGGGTCAGTGAAGTGATCGGTGGGATGCCATGGCTAACTTTCCTGATGACAATCGGTTGCTTAATTTCAGGATGTTTACACAAACAATTTGAGAATTCATTTACTCAGATTCCCAGTTTTGGCATTGCAATTTGTTTAGTAGTATTTGTCATTGTGAACATCTCATCACATGGAAAGTGCACCACAAAGAAATGTGACCTCTACATTTAACCCATCATGAATGAAAATGTAGAGCAGTGTAGAGCTGTCAGCAGTCCCCTAGCAGCAGTGTAGTGGGACGATACCTGGCTCAAGGGTACCTTTGTGGCGCCTGGACTGGGACCTGTTACCCCCTGTTCACAAGTGGATTGTCTTAACCACTATGCTGCCCTTGCCCATTAAAAACACAAACCCAAAACCCAAAACATGGCGTCTTACCAGCTTCCCTGAGTCCACATCTCAATCAGATGGCAGTGGCACAGATAGTCCAACTATGGGTGGAGACTTCTCACTTTCTACACCAGGACTGTTCTAGGTTTAGTACGGTTCCTTTCATTTACAGTATTTTTGCTGTGCGTGTTTACTCAGTGTCAGTGGACAAGAGCTATTAGACAGGGATTCAGATTCAGACTGATTCAGATTTCTTTACAGACAAATTTGTGTTTGGAACAGATAAAAAGAATCAGTAAAAGATCTTATGGCTGCGAGTTCTGTGTAAAATGAATAATAATTTCTAAAAAGCTATGACATGCAACAGTAAGAGTTGCTGGTGTGTACTGGTTGAGTCCTATTTTTAGCTATTTATCTAATAGATATGAACAGCAGGTCATGTTATTTGCCTGTACATTTTGCAACTATTTCAGCCTCTTTTGACTGATACAGGGGTTTTCATTGAAAAACATAGACTTCATGTAAAGTACAGCATGGTTCTCCAGTTTTGGTTCTGAAGGACCAGTGATCACTGTAGTTTGGTGAATTTTCTGCTGGCAAGTCTGGTAATAAACAAAGCAGTTTACTAAGTGTGTTAACAAGTGTGTTTAAACAAAGAAATCACCAGACTTTGCTGGATATCTGCTTTCTAGGAGCAGAATTTAATTTACCCTGGTCTGCAGTGTGTACCAGACTATTTATTTCCTGCATAACCACTGAAGTTTTGAGGATTTTAAACATGAAATTCAGTTAATCTTTGTTGCATTTTTACAGCATAGTTTTTGTGATCCTTCTGTTTATATTTCATGTGACTTCTGAGCCACACTAGGAACCAGAAACCCACTTAATTTCCTCCAGGATATGAGGATGTGATCCTCAAGTGTTTCAGACATGCTAGTTATGGTGTGGAGCTGCATTTCTGCCCGTTAGATCTGATCTGAAGTCCCTGTACACCCCCTCTGCAGCTGAGCCTTTAACTCATTTATTTGAGAGACATGGTGATGATGCCAGAACGGAATGGCTATTACCCTGGTGGCTGTACTTAAATGGCAAGTACCAGGAGACTGTACTTCAGTTGCATTGGAGGACTGCTCAGATAAGAAGGTTCGTTTTCTGTACCCAAAATATGGTCTAAGCTCGGATTTCATCTTGTGTTATTGGACTTTATTGTTATAGACCAAGAAATTAGATATGTTTAATATTAAACATAATATATCAAACTGCTCATTAGATATATTTTCTCATATAGTTTCCTCATAACATGTGTCTAATTGTGCATCACAAAATATATCAGTTGTGAGGAACATTCACTGTTTTCTGTAGAACATTTGGTACATTACTGTATTTCCCCAATGATAATACATAAATTTTACAAACCTGCATATTGGGTGCAGCCTGCTTAAATGGGGCAGCATATCTAAAACCATAAAAGTATAATTCAGTACAAAAAGACGACATCCCCAAATTATTAGCTGAATTTAAATGTACTGTTTACTGCAGCAACGAACAGTTCGAAAAGCAACGCAAAGCAAAGACAGATCAGTGATGATATTCTGTCACTTAATCGTTCGTAAACTTTTTCAGGCCTTTGCCACATTACATTTGATCCTAGTATATAATACAATCTAAAAAGCTACATTTAGCAGGAATAAAAGGAACGAGTTTATTGTTGGCTAGGAAAAGATGTTTTTAATTTTCTTTGAACAACTGGATTGGGGGTGCACTGCATATTTGGCTAACCTTTCTTCAAATCATATGTGTAAACATTATCGTTGTCGCTGGTATTGCTCTCGGATAATGCAGACGTTACTTTCACAAATGAGCTTAAATTCTGCAACATAGTTCTTGCATTGCTGCATGATATCAGTAAGTTTAAAATTTTATTAATTTAACTGTTCACACTACAGTATAATGTCACTACTGGTATAGAGCTGCAAAGGCCTCAAGGGTCAAACTTAGATGCCTTCACTTCAGATCGGTAAATTCAGTACCGATCGGGCGTCTTATCTTAAAGTTTTAAAACATAAACAAGGATTTTCTGCGGCTTATAGAATGGGGCGGCCTGTCGGGGAAATACAGTACTCTATCTGAGAGTCACAAGAAGCTTTTCCCAGTCTTACCCTGTGGGGTGCTGCAGATACTAGAACCAGAAGTGTTGCACTTAAGGCCATTTCGTAGCTCTTTGTCTAGTTTTTTCTCTCTCTTCCTCTCTCTCTCTCTCTCTCTCTCTCTCTCTCTGCGCTCTGATGCTAGGTGGTAGGGAAACTCTTCAGTCTACTGTTTTATTGTGCTCATCATGGAGAAGCTATTGATCAAGAGCAGTCCCCCTGCTGCTAAGCCCTGAATCAGATTCAAGATGCATCATCTTTGTCCTAGTGCATCACTTGTACCTGCGCTGCCTTGCCGTCCATTAAAGGAAAGGGTCTGTTGCCATGTAGAGCCAAACTTTTAAACTAGTCAAGTGCCTATTTGGTACCATCAGTGATGATTATGAAAGTCAAAGAAGCGAATCAAGATTTTTCAGGAGGGAATTTAAAACACAGAAAAGAACATCTGCTGCCAGATGCTGAGTGTTTAAGTCTGAAATGGGATTCTGTCTGTGAGTTAGTGATGTTTTTGTCACAAAGCTTTCTGTCAAAGTACTTCTAAGGCTGTGTTTAGTTTTAAAGTCCGCACAGACCGTTTTGAAGGTGTTGCAATACAGTGGGCACAGTGATTGAATTTCTCATTATAGTGTTGAAAAGCTGTTTATTCTATGTGATTGTTAATGTAGAAATGCCCTGAAAGAGTTGCTGCAGGTGCTCAAAAACTGGAGAAGTCAGACATGCTTTATAATGGATATAATTCAGTTTTTAACATTTGAGTTTGGATTATGGTCTGCCAGTGGTATGCCAAGCTGCTCATTCTGTAAATTTTGTTTTTAATTTTAGAAAGCCTATTTTAAATCTGCAGTTTAAAACTTACAAATTATTTTCTTGCTGCTCAGAATACTGAACAGACTTGAATGATGCATAAAGACTGAGAAGGTTGTTTTGGTGTGAAATCAGTATTTGCTCTATAAATTGGGATTTTCACAACTATTATTAATACATGGAAGCATGGAAATCCTTTATTTTGACCTTTTAATCTATCAATTTTTGTTAATATTATGATTTCTTAATGCTGTTGATGCAGATACTGAAAGAAGAAATATAGATGTTTATAGAAATAGAAAACATATCACCAAGAAAACTCCAATTTTACTTTCTGATACACTTCTCCCAGCACTGGCATCATGAAAGACATTAAATTAGGTCAGTCAGTTTTCCAATCGCTCTGTCCAAGAGAATAAATGTTTGTGACAAACCTCTTGTCTGTGTACGATGAAGCATTATGTTTTAATTTGTTCAGGAGTCCACTGGAAACTACTTTTGGAAAATATTTGCAGTTACTAAAAAAGAGAATCATAATTGCATTCACATTTACCTAAGTTATTAGGTTTCCTTGGTCATTTCTTTTTTATCAGTAAAAAATAATCCACATCAAGTGATGTGCTTTACTAATCAGTGCCCTTTCAGGATGTTGGATTTATCTTCAGATCTCCTGTGCTGACATTCTTTCTGTACCACAGGTCTGTGAGCAGCCATGACAAAGTCGTATGAATTCAACTGGCAGAAGCATGTTCCTGATTTCCTGCAGGAAGGTGCCGTCTTCGACAGGTTTGATGAGGTAAATCTATGGTCATCTGTACACCTTTCACTGCCAGTTCACAATGCACAGACCGTAAGCTCTCATTTAAGGGAGCACAGTCAAAACAAGGTTCTTACATTGCTGTTTACCTCACAACTCTGGTGTTTCCTAAAGCTGTCTACTGCCTTTACTACACAATCCTGTTTTGAATATTTTTATTCTGTAGCTTAAGCTAAATCCATTTTCAAAGTAATTATAGAACGAAAGCCTCTGCATCGATCATTTGCACTCAAGAGCATTAGTATCCTCAGTGGCAGTGAACATCTCTGTCACTCTAAGATGCATCCAGACATGAGGCGAACGTCCCTGGAGACGAGTCACGCTCGTGTCACTCCTCCTCTCCCCTCCTGCGGCCTTTCTTCATTTCCCTGCCTAACTCAATCAGACCACTTAAATGGGAAGAAATGGGAATGGGCGGTGCTTTACACTGCCTGAAGAACAAGAGTGGTGTAAACATCCAGAGATAGACACTCATCTAATGAGCGAGAGGTTCTAACTCAGCCTTTTAGTGCCTTCCCTATAGCTGAGGAGGCCTCTCTTGAATAATGCGATTCAGCCAGCCAGCCCTTTGACTGGGGCAGAATGATCAAAGCGCTTTTTTTTTCTTACCTTCAAGAGCATTACCACTTTTAGTGCATGAATGACATTATATCATGCTCCAATCAACCCCAACATTGAAACTACTTACAAGTGAAGTGCAAAACATTGATTATCGCATTAGTTTGGCCCCTGTAATGAGTTGAGATATATTGGGCAGCAAGTGAACAGACGGTTCTTCAAGTCGATGAGCTGAAAGCAGGAAAAATAGACAAGTCTGAGGATCTGGGTGACTTTAAAAGACCCGAATTGTGATGGCTAGAGGACCAAGTCAAGGTGTCTCCAAAACAGCAGGTTTAGTGTGGTTTTCCCAGTATGCAGTGGTTAGTACTTACTGGGAATGGTTTAAATTAATAAATAAATAAATAAATAAATAAAAATTCTAATTTTATTTGTCACATACACAATCATACACAGTATGATGTGTAGTGAAATGCTTTGGCGACTGCCCATGACCTCAGGATACAAAACAAGAAGCAATTTAAGACATTAAAAAAGTTAACAATAAATATAGCAAAAATATTTTAAACTTCTAAAGAAATATAAAGAATATAAAGAAGTATAAAGAATATAAAACCTTATCTAATATAATATAATATAAACAAAACTATATAAGGAAAGACAACCAGTATAAAGAAAGGCAACCAGTAAATCAGTAACAGGGTCATTGGAGTCCAAGGTTCAATAGTGCAGGTGGAGGGCAAAAGCTAGTCTCTCTACTGCGGTCGCACAGGATAGCTTCTGTTGCACAACTTGCTGAGAAATTTAATTTGGACCATGACAGACATGACAGTGTCAAAACACACAGCACATATAGTGTGTGTTAGCCACAGCTTGGAGTGTCCTTTCTGTCCAATGGGGAAGAATGGCACCAGTATGCACTGTGGAAGCAATTTAAGATGGCGGAAGCAATGTGACGCCCTGATGTGAAACCTTGGCGTTTGGCATTTATGTGAATGTTACTTTGATTTGTGGGGGACCCACACAATATTAGGAAGGTGATTTTAAAATAATGACTGATCTGTGTATGACACTTCCCACATTCAGTATGCCAACCACACATGCTCCATACTAACATTTAAGCCTCGAAACCCATCATTTACAGGTGCATAATTACATGCCGAGTTAAGTGGCACCTTGAGCAGAGTCGACATGCATATCTGAGAGTGAGTGATTCAATCACTGTGTGATCAAGCAGTCAAATGGCAGCCCTGCAGTACAGAAAACCTTCAACCAAACTGCAACTTTATAAGAGCAGGAACAATATTTTTAACCCTGTAATGCTAAAGCAATTGACATTTGAAACTTCACTTCACACATGTAACATTCATGTTCATATTCATATTCATATTTTCTTTGTACAATATTCATCTGTGCAACATGTGCAAAAATATTCTGTGCAATATTTTCTGTCTCCCTACACTGTCGACACTTTTTCCACTCTTTACTCTTACACTCTTACATTTGCCTTATTTATTTGTGTATATACCTCATATATATTTGGTAATAGTATATTACTTTATTCTATTTTTGCCTTTATCTTACCTGTAAATTCTTAAGCAACTTCTTATTTATTGTTTTTCTTAATACTCTGTTTGCTGTCCTGCTTCTGTAACGATGTGGAATTTCCCACTTTTGGAACAATAAAGGTTTATCTTATCTTATCTCAAACTAAATCTACTTGGATTTCTCAACTCTGTTTGTTGCCCATCCAAAAACAGCCACATACTTTAATGTTTTGTGGGACCACCTTTAGCTTTGATTACGCAACGCATTCACTGGGGCATTGTTTTGGAAAGTTTCTGAATACTTTGACCCATCTGAAGCATATTAACATCTTTTCTACGACCACATGGTTATTTAAGTAATGAGAAGCTACTCACTGCATCAGTTAAGCTTAAATAACCTGCTGACAGCTGAAATATAATTATCTATGCAGTAATTATCACTTACCTATTTGCTTTATTAAGTCCAGGTGATGACTTTTATTGACAGGCAGTGTATTTAAGGTCTGTTTATTAACAAATGAGTAGAAAGAAGAAATGCTATACAGTCATATATTATTGTACAGGTTATTATTCTCTCTCAGTTTTTAGAAAATGTTCTTAGCTTAATTTTCAGGTTTTAATGGGAAATTAATTTTTGGTTTCATGTGTAAGATGTTTATATTATCCACTGTAGTAATCAAACAAATAAGCCTTGAATTATTGCTAGGGTTTTCATTTTTTGAACAGGATTTAACACACTTACACTTGTGAAAGGAGGGGATGCTTGACCTCCACAGTCTGCACAACATACAACCTTCACTGCAAAACTCATACGTTTGCCTAATTTTCTCTAGAAAAAAGTAGCACACAGAATTCAAATTCTCTAATCCTGTATGTTTTATTATGCTCACTGCTGACATGCTTACATCATTACTACTGTTGGGCCAGACTTTAATGAGTAAACCCTTTAAGGACTAGAAGTGGCTTCTTGGGCATTTCTATTTTTAACAGTAAAATAGTGGTACAGCACAGTGACTGCAAGTGTTTAAATCTGATTCAGCACAACATGATTTCAATAATACCGTTATTCACCATTTTGTTTAAACTGAGGATCTGCTGGCATTCCTCACTGCTGCCTTCGAACATCATTTGTAAATTTCAGCACTCAACTTGAAGAAAATTGTTTCTTTTTGAAAATCTCATGTCAAATTTTTTTAAGTTACTCATGATATGTCGGGAGTCACTTTTCGAAAAGCGACATATGGTGTCTGTAAAGGCAAATTCCTGATTTGATTGAATCTTTTAGATTATTTCTTTCATCCTCTGATTAGCTACCTAACATTAATGCAATAAAAAAAGAAAACATTCAGAAAAACTGACATCAAACTTATATCTGTATACCCTGTATTCTAATGGGCAGACAATAAAACAGATGGCTCTGCAAAAGTAGTTTAGTTTTATCCCAGGGGTAAGGTGGAGTCAAGACCCCCTATGAGTCCATAACACGTCCGAGCCTAGTAGTAGTCAGGTTCAAGTCTAGACAGACTCCTGAGGTCTGAGTCCTGGTCAAAAACAATGAGAGAGTCGGAAGTTAAGTCACAGAAACAAGAACACAGAAATAAGAATTTTCTTCAAGGCTCATTTACCTTTTATGAACTTTAGTGTGATGCTAGTGACACAGTTTATCTTCAGTTTTAAGATGTTTCCTTCAGGTCTGAAATAAATTTGTGATTGTAGTTGGAGAACCGGGCTGGGGGAAGGAGGACTGGTCATGGGAATGGTTAGGGATTTATGATTTAGTTGAGGGGGTGGAGTGTGCAGTTTAGGTTTGTCAATGACTGGCATGACAGAATAAATCAGTGGGTATATAAATATATCTTATAAATACATACATTAATATGAAGTCTGTTCATCTGGGCTGTTCATTAAACATTTGGGGTCCTAGCATCAGATGTCTAGGACCCAGCTTCCCCAACCTACGTCTCTTTAATCCTCACATCCATACTCTTGAAATTTTTTGTTAAATTCAATAATTACTCATATTTTCTTATTTGCTTAGAAATCATAAGTCTAATTTTACTTAACGGTGTCTAACAGCCTTGGCTGACTATCTTTCTTATATTTAGAGGGAACAGCTTTGCACCATGTTTGCAATGGTCAAGTTCTACGTTCTAAATACACCCTTGAGTCTTGTAGCTATAGAATTTGAAGTTAGTACCAAAATCAAAGAACAATTACACAATAAGGAAAAGGCCTGTGATTCTTAAATATCCATCATGTCTGTGTTTTCTAATGTAATGATGGGTCAGGTGCGGTGACGGGGTGTTGTAGGGTATTTTGACTGTTGTAGGCATTATCTTTTTTGAGGGCCCTGGTGAAATACAAAGACTTTAAAGGCAGCTGGACTTTATTGAGACCGACTAGAATATATGGCTAAACCTCAAGACAAGTCCAAATACCAGTCCAAGATGAGTACAAGGGCATGGAAAAAACACTTACAAAGTACTTACAGCCCTGATCCTTGCATTTTACATATGACAAGCTGTATGCTTCTGTTTTTTTAAAAAGTTGTTTGATATCTCAAAGGATTGTCAAGTTATTTCACATTAAATATATAGACTATGAGCTTGTTACTGGTGCACTACTTATAGTTATGCAATATATTTACTGTATATCTAATACACTTATACAATAGTTATGAATAGGTAAGATCAGGTGGAACATTTGCTTTTTAAAATGTTTCATTTGTCATGACATTCACACTGCTGTAAAGAGTAAGTGGCATTAAGGAGGAGTGTCAAGGTATAAGGTTCTCTCACGATAGAGATGATATCTTGAAATGAATGAAATCTCAATGAATTGAAGGAGAGTAATGAACATTGTGCAATCTCATTAGCTGAATTGCCCTGCAGGGTACAAGTCTCTTGATTAATGCTGCAGATGCCGAGCCCAGGAATGAGGATGTAAATAAGAAGAGGACCTTGTGGAGAACAGTTACAGCTCATCCTGTGCCCACAGAGCAGCAGACGGTGTAGCCACGGAGCCGGGCTCCATCTTGGCTCCGACCAGTGCCTTAAAGGCCATTCACAGTGTGTTCATTATCCATGCACATGGGTGGCCATTCACATTAATGACACTCAAGTTTATTAGCACTTTGGCCATTAACATTTTCAAGTAAACCTTGTGCATTATGCCGGCTGCTGGTTTCATCTGCAAAGCAAATGGGTTCACCCAGAGCCATGACACAGAGGACTGCCTGGCACCATGGGCATTAGTAGGAGAAGAATTACAAAAAGACTTTGAGCCTGTGAAGTGGCTGAGTGCTGAGGGAAAAGAAGGTGAAGAGTCCTGGATTTGTTTTCTTCCAGTTCACTCCAACAGAAGCAGACCACTGCAGAAACAGGCTCATTTAATTGGCTTTACTTCTGGAGGTATATTCTGGAGCGTGGGCGTAGGGGCCATCGTTTTTTCTCCCTGACTCATTCACTGTATACCTTAGAGAGACAAAAGGAAACATCTCCAGCTTTTCCCCATCCCTCTCCCTTTTCTTTTTACTGAAGTAATTAAAAGGGTAATATCTGTCAGCTGTACAATCCATCCCTCCTCGCTGGCGCCATGTACTATCGGCAAGTAAAAAAAGAAAACACTTCAGCTCATATTCTTCCCTCAAGGGCTCCTACAACAGAGCCATAGTGTCAGGTGTTGAGTGCAATTACATATACACCATTCGTTTTAGGCCTGGTTTGTCTCTCAGTCCCCAAAGCTTTTATTGTTTGCCACTCAGCAAATTTCCTTTGTTCTGCAAGCTTGTAGAGATGCGGAGAAACAGAAAGTAAACACTTTCAATATAATTTACGCTCCAAACATTCAGATGTGAATCCAATTTCTGTTTATTATTAGTATATACACATTATAAATTATAGTGTACACTGCACTATGCAAAATTATTTCACAGCCAAGAAAATTGTTAAAGAGAATTTATCTTTTCAGTAAATATGTAATTTGATTGGATTAGGTATCAGGGGTCTTCTGTACTAACAAAAATTAAAAGCACTCTCTTCCATGATAAAACTGTGTCACACGTGGTTGTATAACTAGTTACTGACTTTATGTTTTTTCGCCTCCTGCTAATATTGTTTCAGAGTAGCAAAGATGTAAAACCATTATACTGGCCAGACCAAATCAATTGTTGAGAGACTCTTCCTAAGCATGTGTTAGTCCATGATTTAGAAAGTGTTTATTATGGATGGCTGAGTATAAGTAGCAGTAGGGTTTTTTTGGACATTCCAAGGGCATGCATTACTCCCATTTTATACTCACTGCCTTGTTTTCCCATTTGTTAGAATTCAGTTTACATTTTTTGTGCTCACATACAGAGCCTTACACAGACATGCCCAAGAATACATCCCATGAAGATATTTAACCTTAGGTCAGGGAAACGGGGCCTTTTAGTCCTTGAGTTGGGGTGATTATGTTCTCCAGTCTGTTGCACCAACGCTTTGGAATGGTTTTCCACTGGCGTTTCGCATCACTGAGTCAGTCAACTCTTTTAAAAGCCATGTAAGACAGTTTTATTTAAGCAGAATTTTGAAGAGAGTTAAGTAATCTCAATGTGATGTTTCTTTTTTTAAATCTCAAATCTTTTTATTGTATTTTGTCATGAAACAAACAGACATACAACAACTCTTATCCCGCCCGACACAATCGCACCACTGTTTTCATTTTAAAAGGTAATAATAGTCAATGTTGAAACACATTTATTCAGTTGGACTGATACCTGCTATATGCACTTATTGTACAAAACGGTACTATAATGATAAATAGATACTTCATAGAACATAAAAAAACACACACACAAAAAGGGATGAGTAAGTAAATTGCTAGGACAGCAGTAGGATTTATATCATTACAATATCATTAGAATCCATTTGTTCAACTAATGTGAGGACAGGTTGCCAGATATATCAGAAGTTAAGGTTATTACCCTGTATATTGAATTTTTTCAGGTAGCATTCCTGGACATCTCAAATAGTGAGAAAGCTCATCTAAACAGTGTCCATATCTTGAGGGAGTGTTTCACAATTACATTCCTCCAGAATGTTGATATAGATAAGGGGTCTTGGAACAGGTAAAGCATGTCGGGAAGTTTGTTTGCAGGATGCTCTCTCAAGCCGTAAACAATTATGGCTGTTTTCATGTCTGGGAGAATAAATTTAATATAGTATATTGTTAATGTTAGCAGAGCCATAATAATGCTGAAAGTTGGGCAGTGTACACTTCCCCTTCTTTTGTTATGTGATATTCTGTTTCCCCACCCCATCCAGGTGTTCTTGATTCCCCCAAAGTATTTAAGCCCTCTTGTGTTTGGTTTTGGTGTCAGATCTTTGTTATGTTTCTCCGTTCTCTTTCCCAGTTTGTTTCTGTTTGATTAAAGTTGGGTTGTAAGCCTCAAGTCTTGTTTATTTTTGTTTGTGGTAATAAATATTGTTTTGAAGATTTCTTTGTGCTTATATCCTTGATAACAAACTTTTACAGAAGATCTGACCTAAAATGGAAGTACAAGCTCCGCATGAAAGCGTACAAGAGCTGCCTTTATCTGGGGGCAAAACCCACCCCGTCACCTATTGGGATAATTCAGGCTGGTGTACAAGGCGTCAGGAGATAAAAGGTTGTTGGTGGTGATTGAGACTTCCAAGCTGATTTTGGGTACTAGGCGAAGCCCTCAAAGGAGGAATTCAGGGGGGAGAGGCAGGTGAGTTTGAGGCTGGGTCTGGTCAGTGATATGGAGGGGGAAACAACACCCACCTCTGAGACTGCAGCTAGCGTTGTGTGCGCTACGAGACGCCGTTGGCGCAAGAATAAGCTGCACAGACTGGCAGTAGTCAGCACTGGTCCAGAATCAGAGGTGAACTGGGTGCTGCACCACAAGCCTTGCCCTCGCAGGACTCCTCTTTAGGCCTCGTAATGGGTTACATTTTCAGCATTCGTCGCTCTTTAATGGATTGGGCCATCCCAAATGTCTGCCATTGTTTGTTTTTGTTCCTGTGCCTGTATTTATTCTGGTGGCTATGTCTAAGCAATTCTTTCAGTTTGTTTTGGTTTCTGTTCCGTTTTTTCTGCTGTCATTTGTTAATACAAACATTATCACACACTATCCCTTTTAATGCCGTCTAAGCTTCAGTCTTACCTATGCTGTAGCAGGTTATCTCTCCCAGTGTGTCATTTTCTTGTCCCAGGGTCTTCTTTAAATTGTTACATATTTAGTCAGTGTTAAACATTGTCCACGTTATTAGTACCAGTTCTTTTATTGAGTGTCACGTCACAATTTTTTTTTTATTATTCAGTTTTGTTGATCCTAGCCATATTATAATACTCTTTAAATGTTTGTCTTTATCTTATAATGGTGTTGTCTGTGTCTTTTTTGTTGTGTCTGTGTTTCTGTTGGGTTCTTTGTTTTGTTCTTTTTGCCCTTAATCTGTCCTGTCTGTCCAGGCATTAATGTGTTTCTTTTGGTCTGTTAGAGTGTCTCTGTTCTTAGGTACTGTTTGCTATTCAGTTTTGTGTGCTTTTTGTTATTTTAATTTACTTTCCAGTTTGTCAGTCTTGTACAGTTTCCTTTTAAAGTCTTGTTTTTGTCATGGTTCTGTCTTGTGTGGTTTTTGGTATAAATTTATGTGTATGTTTTTTAGTTGCTGTCACTTCCCACATTTTGTCCATACTTGTGTTTAGGCTTCTTCCTTATTTCTTGGTAATTTCATTCCTTGTTTGGTATCTGGCCCAGTTCTGTGGATGTTTTGTGCCAGGGTTATTCCTGTCTTGGCTTTTGATTAATACTACCTGTAGGATTGTCTGCTATTCTTGTTTCTGATTCCTTGTCAGTTTCCCTTTTGGTAGTCTCCTTTTGGTTTCTGTCAGTCTTGTCCTGTGTCCATCCTGTTCTTTCAAATTTTTCTTCAGGAGTTTCAGTTTTTGTCTTGGTCCTGGTTTTGGGCTAGCCATGCCTTCTTGCCTAGTCTTGCCTTCTATGGTCTTTATGCCAGTGTCATCTTTGTTTGCACTGTCATGTTTGGCTCTGTGTTCTTATTAGGACTGTGAAAGTGAAGTCTTTGTTCTGTTTATTTTGATATGTCCGTGTTCTTGTTCTTTTTTGGGCTTGGTAGTTTAAACTATTGTATTCCCATCTTTCACTGTCTTGTAGATAATGTTCGTCTTTCTTGGTCTTTGACGTGTACCCACGTATGTTTTCATGATTTATGTCCCTTTGGTTATTATTTAGTGTTTAGTGTTTGAATAGTTTTGTAAGTTCTGTTTTGTATCCTGTACTGTGTTTCTTAGTCATGTGTTTGTGTCTAGTCTATTGACTTTTGTTTATGTGCTCTGTTTTAGTTTTGTTGGTTTTGTGTACCTTGTTCTTGTACTGTATTGTCAAATTTTTTCATCTCCAGCATTTTCATAGCCTTGAGCCGAGTCCTTAGTCTGAGTTCTTAGTCAGAGTCCTTTTTCAGAGTCCTTAGTTGGAGTCCTTAGTGTCTTTTGTCTGTTGTCCTTGCCTTTGTCTTGGTCCTCAGTCCTTGTCTTCCTTTGCCGTGGTTTCAGTCTGTATTCTGTCATTGCCATGTCCTGTTCTGTTAGTGCTTTTGTTTCTTCTCTTGTCTTGGTTTTCTGTCTTTCATTCATAGTCAGGTGTGTTCCTGTTGTGTTTCTTTGTCTTGTCTGGCTAATCTTTCTGTAGTAATGTCTCTTGGTATGTCTTTCTTGTTTTGTTTTTGTTTTTTTGGTAGAGCCCCAGTGTGGCTCTTTTTGAAGGGGGTAATGTAACAGTTCCCCTTGGTTTTATTTCATGTCATGTGATTTTCTGTTTCCCCATATCTTCCAGGTGTTTACGATTCTCCCTAAGTATTTAAGCCCTCTTGTGTGTGGTTTATGTTTTTTCCGTTCTGTTTCTTGATTTGTTTCTGTTTTATTAACTGTTGTAAAGTTTGGCTGGTAGCCGCAAGTCTTGTTTATTTTTATTTGTGGTAATACATATTGTTTGGAAGTTTTCGTTCTTTACAAACGTCTTTACATATACACATGTTTTTTCTATTCCAAATAAAAATGACAAAGTACAAGTAAAGTTGGGAAAGAGGGAACCCCAAAAGAGGAGGTTAGAGGGAAAGAAGTGTGGAGCACAGGTTCAATTTGCATTGAAGGTCTCTGAGCACACTAACTGATGGTCATCAGGAGTTTTATACTAGATCTATACTTAGATCTAAAGTGTGTTTAATCACCCATCAATCCAGTTTCAAACAGCTTTTAATGTAATGTGTTAGGTGCCACAGAGTCTGGGTGATTTAGAGGTTTTGGAGCACAAATCAGATGATCATGATTGTTTCATACTTGGTGGTAGGCAAAATTTTGTTTTAGATAGGGAGGCTCTGGCATGATGATTTTGGAGACTGAGAAATACAGCAGTTTTGGGACCCTAGATTCACCAAAGTTTGTCTACTAGGGATATCTTTGGCTTTGGCTCTCGAAGGAGGCGGACACTCTTCTCTCCTCTCCTGCATTCCTGCTTTCTTCCATGTCTTGTCTATCTCAGAGGCTCTCTCTGTCCTGCTATTCTAATCTAAATGGATTTGATCAACTGGTCTCTAAATGCAACTGACACTCTTGGTTCGGGGGAACCTGATTGTCCTGTTGGACCATCTGCAGTGAAGTTCACCATGGGCGGCTGGAAGTGCCGGCAGGTGTGCCTATCTGGGCTGTCCATCGAGGAAGGGGAACTAATCTTATCTGGATCTACGGGGACAGGAACACCGTTGTTTGGATTAAGTGGTTTTCTGGTATCACAGACTGGAAAAAAGCGGTTTCAGCTGTCGAAAAGCTGACCGGAATAATTACTGAGGTGGGCAGAGCGGTGATCACATAAACTGTTACTGTGACAGGAAGGGACACTCTGCACAGTGAAATTGATTCCATCTTGGTGAAACTTGCCGCTTTGCAGGACGAACAGAACCAGAGACCAGTGACGGACTTGAGGATTAAAAATGGAAAAATGCATTTTATTCAACCCAAATTGTATCTCTCATTCGGCTGACCCCCCCTGCTCCGGCGCTGGCCCTGATCTGAGCGCTGAAGTCAACAAATTCCTCCAGGAAAAACATCATAAGGAGTCCGCTCTGAGAACCCCTCATTTTCAATGTACAAGCCCCACAGTTTTATTCAAGTTACACCACTTTTAAACATGTCACAGTATACAGGTAAATTGGGAACAGGGTAAAAGCGAGGCAAAATTAATGTTGACTATTGTCAACAGCCGATAGAAAAGCCAGCATTGTTTATGCTGCAGGGATGCATTGGTACCTACAGAAAGGATAACTTGCATCTGTCATTTTATTAGTGACACAGAGGGGTATATTTGAATGTGTTGCTGTCATCAAATTCTAAATATTTTTAGTTGCACAATACATTGGTCAGTGAATTGTTGCATTTGACAAAATTTCCTTACTCTGGGGGTGGGGTAGGGGGTATAAATTCAGTCTTAATCAGAAAATGTACTGATATTAACCTCTTGTGTGATTTTGCTTTAATTATTCATGTTAATTTGCTATTTAAAATATCCAGCTTCCAAAACTGAGCTAAATGTGTTTCTCCTATAATGGTAAATCCAGGGCTACTTTCTCTTTTCTGTTCTCATTCATGTATTAAAGCCTTAGGTGGGAATCTGCAGAGTTCACCTCACACAACATTTGATGTTCCCATATTACCTGCTTGGTCTTATAAAATGAGTCATTTTTACAGAGATTTTTTACATTCCCAGGAAAGTGCTAATTTTTATTTAAAAAACCTTTTAAATATTAGGCCCCTTTTAGTATTTAATAAGACCTGTCACTATTGATAAATCGTATAGACTTGTTTTCCATAAATATTTAATAGTTCCTGTTATTAATCTGTGCCTTTAGATTAATCTGTTTAAGCCAGTGTTTCCCAAATCCTGCTCCTGGAGGCCTGCTGCCCTGCACATTTTAGGATTCTCCCTGCTCCAACACACCTGATCCAACTAAGCAGCTCATTAACAACCTGTCACTAAGCTGAAGTTGGAGTGTTACAGCAGGGAAAACATTCAAATGTGTAAAGCAGTGGGCCTCCAATGCTGGTAATGGGAAGCACTACTGTAGTTTAAGCAAATGCATCCTTGCTCCCTTTAAGTATATGCAAATTGAAAAAAATATTATAATTATCATTAGTTTAACTGGACCTCATTTACCAACAGTTCTGAAAAAGAAATTTCTTCTCTGAACCTATTTAAGTAGTGTTCATGAACATTCTGACATTCACCATTATTTTTTATTTGGCATTTGATCTTAGGTTTGCACACTTGAGCCTATTTGATCACATTTGAGTGCAGGCTTGTGTGAAGTAGTTATCAATCAAGCATGGACCTATCAATAACAAATTTTAGAAAAAGCTTAAGAAGATACTGGTGAATGAGGACTAGTATTAGCGTCAAATAAGGATTAGTGCAAATGTCATGCTTCATTAAAGCTGCTTCAAACATTCCTTTGTGAACGCCTTGAGGGCTTTTCCATCACTGTAATGGCTTGAGTGACGTTTGTTAGATGACCTCTTGGAGGGTAAAGTAAAGTAGACTTCTATAGAAGCTTTTTAAACCCAAAGGGGTACATATAGCTATTTGGGAGAAATAGCAATAAAATACATTGAAATAGTATTTCAAAGCATTTCATAATTCAGATTGCTATGTTCAATTTGGGGGTCTCCTCACAGCAACAGGTGCCTTTCTGTGCTGACTTGCTGGTTACTTATTAAGAGGAACACAGCTAGCCACAGCTACAATGGAAAGGCAGTACAACATGGTTCTCATTCTAAGCATCAAGTTTAATCACTTTGTCAAGATTTCTTAAAATTAGGCATTCATTTTCTTAGCTTGTTAATTAGCTGATAATAACCGTCTATGGTAAAATCTACTCTAAGTTAGTAGCTCTTCATTTGTGCTTTAAGTGGTGATTTTTTGTCACCATCGTGATGCATGATAGGAGGGCATGTTAAACACAGTCATGAGAAGGAGGATGCATTATCCTAATACTATTTGAATTCCTGTGCCAGAAATTAGGTAAAGAGTGCTGCATTTAGATGCCTGTCCACGATAGCACTTTTAAATAGCAATGCATTAATCAACTGAAGCTGAAATCAAAGGTGGCCCACTTCTGCAGCCTCAGAAAAGCAAATGCGCACGGTGCCACTGGGATAAGCGACAGTCTACAGTGGGTCATACTGTCGTTATCTACAAATACACACAATGTTGAACACCACCACCCAAGTAGTTTGTGCACTTGAGCCCTGTACTTTTATAGGCCAGGAGTGTGGCATCAGGCCCTGCTGGAAGTTCTTAGGAGGCAATGGGGACACCCACTGGGCCAACACAGCTTAGGCTCTGTTTAGTAGCCCTGTTCACACACATCCAGTCATTCTGCCTCCTGTACCTGCCACAGAGCCAACCAGAGAAAGCCTGCTCAGTAGGAATCCATCCACAGGCACAGGGGAGAGTGTGAGCTTGTATGAGCTACGTCACCAAGAGGGTTTCTCTAGTGATACAAAGTGAACCAAAAAGAATACAATTTTTTTCGCATTATTGCACACATCTGACTCTCCTTTAAGTATGATTTGAAATGAAGCATAACCTTAAATTCTGCTGTGCCACGTATGGGCCCACATGTCAATTCCCCACATTTGTAGCTGCATGTAAAAGTAGTCTTGTAAAAAGTTAACATTTTTAAAGTCTTTATTAAGAAATGTTCACATATCAATGTCTTGTTTTTATTTACCTCTGGAACAGAAAATGATTGCAAGTAAACAACAATTAAATCTGAGTCAGTCAGTCAGGCTCATATACACATGGCTCACCTACACACTAGGGACAGCAGTGCTTCTTTCCATCACTGAACCCATATCGTCGACTAGATCATCCACTACACTAGGATCTGCCCCGCTCAATTCTGCGCCCTCCTACTGACCCTTCAACCAGTGGGGCTTTATTCTGTTCCTCCTGTCCAACCTTCTTGTCTGGTTTGGCCACCAACGACCGTCATCAAATGTTCATCTGCTGCCTACACCTCTATCCATGGAACTTATTCACAATTATAACCACTCCATCTTTTGACTGTTTACTTTATTTCCGTCCAGTGTCAACCAGAGGAGGATGGGTTCCCCTACTGAGCTTTGGTTCCTCCCAAGGTTCCTTCCTCAGTTCAGAGAGTATTTCCTTGCCTCTGTTGCATTTACTCGCACATTTGGGGCTCGGATCCAGACCTTGTAAAGCTGCTTTGTGACAACATTTGTTGTAAAATGCGCTTTTAAAATAAAATTGAATTGAATTGAATTTTAAAATGGACCTTTATTTATTAATTAAATAAAAGATATCAACAAAATGTGTATGCCTACTGAGCAAAAAGTTATATAATAGCTCGTGTTACCCCTTTTGGCTGAAATAAGCACAGTGAGATTCTTCTTGTAGCCATCTACCAGTCTCTGACAGCGGTCTGAGGAAAGCTTGGCCCAATTCCTCAACGCAGAATTCTTTGAGATGTTTGAGGGGTTTCTTGCATGTAGAGCCCATTCCAAGTCACCCCAGAGCATTTTAATGAGATTCAGATCTGGGCTTTCACTCAGTGAGCTCCATTTCTTAGTTTTCAGCCAGTCCTTGGTGGATTTACTGCTATATTTTTTGTCATTGTCATGTTACAGGGTCTAGTTCCACCTCCGTTTTAATATTCTTATGGATTGTCTCACATGTTCCTGAAGCACCCTCTGCTAATTCATGGTGGATTCTATGCGGGCCAGATCTATGTAACAGCAAAGCATCCCCAAACCATGACACATCCACCTCCATGCTTCACAGTTGGTATGAGGTTATTTTCCTGAAATGCTGCATTTGGTTTATGCCTGCATGTTTCTTCAAGAGAGCAAAGGTTTTTCTCCTTGCACACAATCTTATGCAAGTTACAATTGTGCAGTGTCTTTGTGATGGCATGCACTTTTATATGAACAGTAGCAAGAGCCTGCTGTCGGTCCCAATATGTTTATTTTTAGTTTGTAGGGTATTTAGAGTCTTTTTTTATAATCTTGCAATCTGCTTTTAGGCTGAACTTGCTTGGACGGCCAGACCTGGCCATGTTGGGAGTTGTTTTCCGGACAGTGGAATGGCTGATAGCAAATTCTTTTGAGATCTTTTTAAAGATTTGATTTGTGATTTGAGCCAATTTAATTGGGAATAAAGTTGAGTGTCCTAATTTATTCCTCACCAGAAATTGCATTTTTGTAGAATAACATTACATAAGATTTTGAATAATCTTTTCTTCAGTTTTAATTGTTTAGTTGTATTACTTGAATCTCTCAGTGTGGTTGTACTGCTACTGTAGAATTAAATAACATTAAGACTTCTAAGAGAAAGCAACAGTTTGGTTTAAACACTCTAATCAAGTCATTTTGATTATTGGTACGTTTGAGGGGAGCACTTTGAGGGTCAAATATGTAATCAGATGAAGTAACAGGAAGCTTGAGTAGTCACTGAGAAATATGTGTTTGCATCAAGAGAAAACTTTTTAATCCTGGAGGAAATTGCTTATGTAACATATGGAGACAAAACATCAAATAAAAGTACAGTGATGTTAATTAAAAAGAATAAAATAGAATAAGGTGAGGATAAAACATGAATAATATATATTGAAAGTAGCATAAGTGAACAGTAGTGGTAGCACCAACTGTATTGCACCTGAGGCTGATGAGGTCTTTATTCATCTTTTTTGTGTGGTTGTTCTGCTGTTTCTTTCTGCTCCTCGTGGCAAAGAGTTAAATATAGTGTTTTAACCCCTCGTGTGTGCCAAGGGTGCATTAATATAATATGAGAAAATTTACTACTGTTGTAATTCTTGTATGCAACCTCTGCACTGTGCTTTAGTGCTGTCTTTGCCATGTGAACTGGAACTGATGGACCTCTAGCAATTAAACACAACTCTGTTGTTCCACAGGATCCATTTGTCTTTGAATCCAGCTGCCTTTTCAAAGTTGATGAGTTTGGCTTCTTTCTCACATGGAAAAGTGATGGAAAGGTAAAAAAAATCTGCATACATTTTGCTGTTGCTACACATCTTAACTTTTCGTCCTTTGCTACTCACTGGGCATGAATGTCATGCGTAACCAAGTCATAGATGTTATTGTCTTTTATTTAACAGTTTTTGTCAACAATGTATACATTATTTTTCTTTTATTAAAAAATAGTATCTTTTTTTAAAATATCAACACATGAGTGAATGTGAAAAGATTGTGCAGAGATAGATAAGAGTAATCTTGAGTCTGTATAAATAGGACACTGATTGTATAAAACTAAGTGTGAAGTAAAAGGAAAATTAGGCACATGTCTTCTATTTACCAGCATAAAAGTAGTAACAATAAAATGTATAAAATTGGCAGCTTCATAGTGTTTTTCTAAAATAATTTAATAATTTAAATATATTTGTAAAAAATAATATGGAAGTGAAAAAATAAATAGAGCATATTCTGTCACATATTGTTTAGGAATACAAAATTACTTTGCAAAGAGCACAATATGTGTGGTTCAAGAGAAATATCCCTGTTCACAGCTGGCACCAGTATTACAATCAGAGTAATCTATCTAATGTGTAACAGGATATAGTTCTCCACTAATCAGATTGCTTCCTCTGTCATAGCTGTACCACAGAGTCATGAAATGTGATGTGGATGCTGTTCTCTTCATTTGTCTTTTCCTGCAGGAGGGTCAAGTTCTAGAATGTTCTCTGATAAACAGTGTACGTGTTGGAACAGTGCCAAAGGTAAGATAAAAAGAGAAGACCTTTCATTGTGGAGCTTCCTCGTGCATTCTTCTAAAACATGCCTTTGTTTACTAGGGGAAATATATGTAAGATATTTAAGTATTTTTTCACATTTTATGAAACTTCACAATTGTCTTTTGGCAAGATTTTATATTCAGCATGTCGCTGTTAGCACATATGTCAGTTCTGCAGTGCAAGAAAGACACAACTCAACATTAGGAGTAGGTTTAAGGGTCTTTGGTATGGCTTGTTAAGTCTGCGATTGAGGGAGAGTTAGTGTACCTGTAACAAGGCTGACTACTGCACCACACATTAACTGGAAACAATGAATATACTGAACACTAGAGTTGTTGCACCTCTTGACCCTTCTTTTACAATCAGTGGAAAGATTAGAGTAGATAACCACAAACACACACCAAAAACTACTCTTGGTTGTGTGAACCCATACCCTTGCCAAGGCATTGTCATTCTCTAGATATAACTTTTCTCCAATTTTGTGAAGCATTACAAAAAGCGTTATTAACAAAATATGAATAATATGAGTACCAATATTAAAGAAAACAGACTAAAAAAGATGCAGCTGATCAATTTGTTTATGCCCAAAATATCACTGATTACATGTCTGGTTCAATAAATGTATATAATTGATATTAAATATAAAATGCAAGTTACAGTTTAACTGTCCTTTTCTGTTTTTTTTATACCCCAGTTACAATATAAGCTTAAAGTCGTCAGTTTGGCTGTTTGGCTAAATGGCATAGTTATCTTTACTTTATGTCTACGGTTATACAATCACGTGTTCTCAGTCAGGCAAAGCCTATGTTTCTCTATGTGTGTAAAAATATCATTTGCTGCTTTGTTTTAAATGTGTTATAGCATCAACTAAATGCACCTAATTCATATTCTGCTTTTATGGTGCAGTGTATTTGTCATATTATTTGCAGTATAAGTCTAATGGCTGTAGAAAACTATTTAAATAATTGCAATCATTTAAAATAACTTGCGATCAGGCATACTAGTGCTATTATCATACATGTTCTTTTAGCCTCCTAGAACCAGTGAACCAAATTGCCATGTTTGTGTATGTGCCGTTATCAAACGCCCATATATATGCTCTACATTACAGTCGGCAGAAATTGTTATGTAATAGTTTACATTTTTGGGTGGTCTAGAACTACCTTCTATTCATTCTCACCATATATTAACTTCCATTTAATATTATCAGTCATCAGGGATAATTCAATGTATTTTATGAACCTCAAATATTGACTTGCCTGCTCCTTTCTGATATTTGCCCTTCTTTAGAAGGACATGAATAATGGAAATTCTCACTCATCTCAAGTAACATCAGACAAAATCTTACCTTAGAAATGGTTACTGTGTGGGTGTGTATTTGTGTAACTGTGTGTGTTGTGGATGGTTGAAGAACAGATCAGGAGGTGGTGTTTGCAGAAAGGGAGGCGTTCTCTTGTGCTGTCATACTGCCATAAAAAAACACAGAACAGAGGCTGATCATGAGCCAGTGTCTGTCACTGTACATGACTTAAGCGTGTGGCACATCTCTATTGTGTGCCTATGTAGATTACACACTTATGAAGCTCTGTTGTTTTGCTATTACAATAAGAAATCATTAAGAAGGAAATATCAATCAAGTGCTTCAGTTTTTGCAGTCAAAACAGATTGCAAATGCACATTGTTTCTTTTGGCAGTTCAGCTCTGAGTTTTCAAACATATCATTAAATAAATCTGACACCATCAAGTTCCTTCATTATTTGGTCGTGACAGAATGTGGGAACACAGTGTCTCAGGAGATGCTGCTGTGTTAAATTGGAAAATGAGCATTACAGCTGATTCGATCTGCTGATTCAGTACACTGGCTTAAAATTAGCATTTTCACATGCTCACATGGAAAGAAATTCTAATGTTCAGATGAAATATCTCTGAAAACAGAGCACAGGCTTTAACATTGGCCGTTGCTCTGCCAGAACATATTGTACAGCATCTATTCAGTTTTCTTTAATGACTGTGCTGCCCAAAGGGTGTCCCGCTGGCCAGTGTTGGCCCCTGATTGCGTTAAATTCATCACAACTACAACATTACCCTTCACCTAATGTAAGAACAAACATATTTTATGCTAGAAGTTAAACATGTTCTGTGTGTATTTCTAGTATTTTAGTAAATGTAGTGTTTTATAATTTATTGTTAAACTAGAATTTGAATCCTACCCTCCAACTATGAAACCCCCATGTGAGATACTGTATGTAGTTACGAGAGTGAAGAATCAGACACTAGACTTAATCTGCTCTGCTCTATAAAGAGGCCTAAATCTTTGCTTAAGTAATAACCTGTGGCATGTTATTAGGGAGATAAAAGCCTGAGAGGCAACATGGTCTAGCACAGTGAAGATGGGTTTTAATGCATTTGAACTTGAGGTAAATGCAAGCTAGTTTTCAAGGGATGTCCAGTTCAGTCCATTAAGATTGAAACAGTGAGACGCTCCCAATACCCGTAGACGACATTGACTGCATTGTGCTGAACTGTTCGAACCTTTTTTTTTTTTTTTTCTGTACGAACATCTGTTATTTATCTTTTATCTCTGTTGGCTTAGGACCCGAAGATCCTTTCATGTCTGGAGGCAGCAGGGAAGAATGAGGCAGATCTGGAGGGCTGCATCATCTGCATATGCAGCGGCCCTGACCTGGTCAACCTCAGCTTCATGTACATGGTGGCCGACAGCACAGACACTGCCAAGGTAACCGTTACCACAGGATATCTCTATGGAAATCTCTGCTTTAACTAGCCAGCGTGACGGTTGTGTAAACAGTGGGTGATTAGTGAGCAATAAAACAATGAAGAGGGGAACCCTGCTAACACTGCCACTGCCTTTCATTCAACTTGTTGATCCTGAGTTCAGTCCAGTCTGAATTTATTACTAGATGCACTGCATAGATAATCAGAGGCTGTGTCATGCTGGTCCCTGAAGGAAGCCTTTCCATACACACACATGCACCTACAAACGTTTATGCTACAGGCGGATAATAAGACAAATACATATCATTATTAATTATTGCATATAGTTATATATATATATTTGCATTATATGCATTATATATAATGCACTTATTTACTGGAACTTTTTGAAAAATAGCTGCTTGATTCTACACACAGGCACATGTACAGTAGCTGGATGGAAGATCCCTGCCAGGGCTTTTATTCACGCTCTTTGCACTTATATTGTGCTCTGGCCACTGGGCCTATGTAGAGCGGCAGCCAGAGGCTTACACTGACATGCCTGGCTCAAAGCCAGACAGTGTGTGAGCGCAGAATGGGGCTTTTACAAACGCAGCCCAGGTTTAGCGCAGCTCACACTGGAGGAATACCTCTTTCAATGTAATCCCGCTCCGCTTATGGCCCGCCGATTGATGTCGAACAGGGTCCACGTCTGAAACACAGTGCCACCTGGTGGATGCTGGAAACAAGTAGCAGAAACACAAACGGATGTATGCAAGTCATTCAGTGCACCCGACTCACATGTATTGAATTATACATTGTCAGAATGACATCACTATTGTTTCTGGGTAGTTATTTTGAGGAGAAATATCGCATGACCTTGGTCTCGTTGTATAGAGGGCACTCGTACTGTTTCATCGCACAGCACGAATGTTCCCTAAGGACATAGGCAAGCTATAAAAGACAGTGAATGCTCTCCACTGTTTAAAATAATATGATTCATAAATAATACAGTCTGCTTGTGTCATTTGTCACATCTCTCTATATCAGTTGTGTCAGGAGAACAGGTGTTCAGTATTGCATATTTTGCAGTATTAAACAGTGCTTTTATTTGGAGATAGGAGCACATTAACCACATCATGCTTCAGTTTGAATGACTGTTACTGGGCTACTCCAGAGCAGGACTCTTTCTCAAGGACATTTATCTGTCCTTCACACAGCACAAACACAAGCCCTGCCTGTGGAAGCCTTTTTGTAAACATCCTCATGATCATAGTGTATTTTTCTTCTTCCTCAATGAATCACTTGCGATGTTTGTTTTTTTTGTTAGTTGATGTTAAGCGGTGTTTACATCGTGACAGCAGCTGTCTTGTCTAACTCATGCTTGTGTTTGCTTGCTCATAGAAATGGATAGAGGGGTTGAAATCAGTCATTCACAACTTCAAGGCAAACAACGTGTGTCCGATGACCTGTCTTAAGAAGCAGTAAGTAGCCACTTTTTACCACATACAGTCAAAGGGATAAAACATGTTTGTTTATAAAACATGAGTTTATATTTTGAACCTGGGGTGAAAAATACACATATTTTCAGGTTCTGTATGACTGTCAAACTTATGATAAATATATTGACTCTGATTGAGTTGGCTGCAAGTAACCAAAAGAGAAAAAGCTCATCATGGGAGTATGGTTGCATGTACTTTGTGTATGATAGCATGGTCTGACCTCACGTCTTAACTAAGAATAAATGTTTGGGGACAGTTATTGGAGCACTCAGAGTACATTTATTTTGCTCGATTGCAAATCTCATGTCTTCCTGAACATAGCTGCCTGTTTTTAATGGTGACACATAATCTACTTTTATCATTAATGGTTACCCCTGCTGTACAGCTGTGATAGTAGAGGCCAACATTAGCCACTGGTAACACCTGGTCAATTTTTATCACTGACAGTGATATCTTTCCCTTACAATCAGAATGCCACTGGTTCAAGTCCCAGCCTAGGCACCACTGAGGTACTCTTAAGCAAGGTCCCATTACGCTGCTCGCTGCTTCACCTGTGCAGTTGTGATGGGATTAACACTTAAAGCCCTCAAAGCAAAACTTGTAGCAAAAAGCAAAAAGTGCTCCAACCTCATTGCCGGCTCACAAACCCACCAGTGGCTCAGTTCTATTCGCACTGCTTTGTTATGCTTACATGTCAGAGAAAGTGACTGGAATGTGGTTATGAACAGCTCCCCTCCCCCACAAGAAACCAGTGATAAGCTTAAGTGGGGCATAGGACAGGCTCTCTGGACTGAAAAGAGAGCTTATGTTTGGGGAGCATGTGACAAGGAGAAGAGCTGAGTGAGTAAAGATTCGGCCCATGATTCCCCATGAGCTCACGCTCTGAATCAGTGCAAATGCCTGTGGCCATGTCACTTAGACAAGAGCATAAACGAGGGTTAACAGCTTATCGTGTTCCTTATGACTTTCAAAGAATGAAAAAAAACAATACTAAAAATAAAATTTAAAAAAACCCTTACGGAATGTGGATATATTCCATATTCCTTTTAGAAATGTATTTTTAGTATTATTTATATATGAAATACATTTCACTCAAACTTTTTCACTGTCACTTTTACTTCAAAACTTTTCTTTTTGTAATAAGAAATATTTGCTCATATCACATGTAGTTTGTTCTCCACATACACATCCACATTCTAAATTTTGGGGTTCAGTGCATCTACACAAGCCTCCAAATATGAACTTATAATAATTTCAATAATTTCAATGGTATGGTTGTCCAACACAGACTGGATTGTTATGGCTACTATATTTGGTTAACATTTAACACCAGTGTCCAAAGTGTACACTGTAAAACTACTTTAAGTTAAACATTTATTTAAAGCGTTTCATTAAATATGTGTGGGAAATATGAAGAAAAGCTTCCACTTTTCTGTAGAATGTGGTAGATCTGCTCTCTGTCGTTCACTTACATATTCCTGGTTCGAAATGTGTTCTTGACCTTTTCATGGCTTGTGCTGGTAAAGCAGGCCAGCTGTCCTCAGCCTCCAGACATGCTCTAATCAGATCTACTCATCTAAAAGATGAGACAAATGTGAAAACCATTATTCCTTTGTTATTCAGATAGCAGAGTACAATGAAAGCTTTTAGGTTTCAGATGACCACCTAAATGCATTGGAGACGCAAGACATGCCCACTGAACTATGACACTGAGTTTTATTTCTTTTTCAGTTGGATGAGACTGTCCTTTCTGACGAATGTCAATGGAAAAATCCCAGTCAGAGGGTGAGTTCTACACAGACATCTGTAAATTCTGGACCAACTCGTTCAGCTCCACTGATCTTGTGCTGTAAAAGCTTTAGTAAGGTCACTTCAAATATTACACAAACTGAATGAAGTAGGTTTGTATTAAAGATGATCTGTTGATACATATTTTCCTGTTCTTTACTGTAGCATCACAAGGACATTTGGCTCTGGCAAAACAGAGAAAGGGATATTTCAGGCCCTTAAAGAGCTAGGCCTACCCAGTGGGAAGGTGAGAGGACTTTATATATATATATAAATTCAGTTTCTGTCCATGCTTCAGTTGGAAGAGATGTTGTGAAAGGGTGTGTATCCATTTCTGAGAAAAAGAAAGAGACAATGGATTGATGAGTGTAAATTTGTATTTAACTGGGATTACATGGATTATGAGAAGCAGAAAATTGTGTGAATGTTGGAGTTCTCTAGAAGCATGGAAAACACCCTTGCAGATTTATTTGAAAACAAGAGATAAAGAGATAAATTATTTTTAAATAAAGACAGCGTGTGGATGTATGTAATGCTTGAATAATAATGTTACATTTATAAAAGGGTGGTCTCTGGCTTATGCTTATTTATGTTAAAATTACATATACTGTACATTTGAATTGTCATTTCAGTGCATGACTCTGTATATATGATTTTCTGCTATTACACTGCAGGCAATGTAGTATTTGTAAAGAAAGTGAAAAATTTTTTTAATTTTGTGCTTGTTTCCCCAGAATGATGAAATTGATCATTCCATGTTCACATTCGATGTCTTCTATGCCCTCACTCAGAAAATATGCCCACGCACAGATATAGAAGAACTCTTCAAAAAGATGTAAGTCTAAACTGAAAGAGTGAGAAAAAGAATGCGTTTGTGGTGATCTGTGTAAATTTTGAATGTGGAGCAGAGTTCTTTCCTTCACTGTGATTCACTGTGGTGGTGTAAACTTTGTCAGTGTAACTTTGGTTTACAGTGACAGCTTGTACTGATGCTGCGTTGAAATCTAATAATTTCTGTATTTAGCATTATAAGGCTATGCTAACTTCCTTACAGGAACCTAACCTGCTTCAACTGTTCAACATTAACCTTTAATGTTTCAACTAACATTAAAAAAGAGGTTTAAGAACTTATGTTGCTAGTCTGAAAGCCACAGTGTGCATACAAGGAGATGCTTTGTAATGTCTAATCCGCTCTTCATTCTTTACCATTAATTATTTTTGTTCATTTTAATGTAACAGATTTCTCCTAATTAATTTCTTTGCAGCAATGGGGACAAAACTGATTATTTAACTGTAGACCAGTTAGTCAGCTTTCTGAATGAAGTAAGCTCTTTATCATTCATTAACTTCTATGTGTGTCTGCTTACCCAGCTTCCCTTGCGTCTGCATGCCCCGCTCCTTCATTACCTCCCAGCCAATACCACTGACCCATCTAATGTAACCATGGCAACCGTTAGGGTCGCGCTGGCCCATTGTTCCAGATGCTGCCCTGCTTCTCATGCGCTGTGTTTGCTTACTCTCTGGCTGTGTGTGCATGCGCTTTGGTGTTCATGCTGCTGCAAATGGTCCTTTTACCCCTGAGTGTGGCTGAAATTAGTTACCCTAGATAGGGGCCACCGTCAGCACGTGTTGACTTCACATCTCTGAGCAGCGCCATGTTGCTGGCTTTCATTCCTTCCTGCCTTCATTGTGTTCGTTAGATTCATCAAAAATCAAATCTACACAATTTCTCCCTTAGCCCAAATGTAGTTAGTTTGCCAAGTGTGGTTTAGATAACAGATGACATCTGAAAACATACTGTTGCCTGGAAAAAAGGCAACAAATTGGTTACATTTGCATTAAGCTATTAAATCTGCTTGTGTCCATTTCTCATAAATTAATCAACAATAACTAAGAATATGAGATTGTATGCAAAATCGCACCCCAGTCAAATGTTGTTAAAATTAGTTCAAATACTATAATTATTGCATTTAGGTTTATTTACTGAGTTTAACATTTTAGGGAGAAAAGCATAAAATGTAAAATGAGCCATAAGTTTTGCACAAGCTCTTTTGTTGGAATTTTTTCCCAAATTTAGTACATGAACAGTAATAGTACATATAATTTTACATATAAACAGTAGTTTATACAATGCTGTTTGGTTCATTGCTTGTAAGTTGCATTATTATTTATAGCTCGAGCACAAAATTAAAGAATTAACCTGTGGACACTAAACCAATATTTGGGGCATGTGGAAAATTGTGTAAATTTATGTTTCTGCAAATTAACCACCTTCCGTGTCGAGTTTGCTTTTTCTATTCAAACACCACCCGACTAGCTGTGTCTCTGTGCATTGGCTTAGTACACCTTGCCTGGCAGAGTGGTTTAGAAAACAGTTAATAAATGCAGCTCTCCACTTAGATGTAGAATATTTATGGCATTCGTTCAATACCTTTTAAGGTCATACTGCAGATGAGCTTAATGATTCATGAAGGCAGGTGATGATGATGTCCTGTCTTTGAGTTTATGCTTGAGAGGGCCACACTAATAAGACTTCTCTCCACTGTGTGTAGAATCAGCGGGACCCCCGGCTGAATGAGATCCTTTTTCCCTTCTACGACCCCAAACGAGTCATGCAGATCATCGAGAAGTATGAGAGAGATGAGGACCTGAAGAAAAAAGGTGAAGCACCATCCAGAGCTGATTCTTTAAAGATATCTTAGAAAGACTAAAAGGGTTGAGATGTGAAGAGGAAACACAGGGAAACAGTGAAACACACAGGATGAGGCGCTTTCCTTCACTGACTAGATTAAGTGATAAAATGCTGCCATCTTGTGGTTGAATAAAAACATTGCACAATTATGATGAATTTGTTTGGCAAGAAGTTCACAAATATGTCCACTCTGGCAAAATCATATCCAGTGTCCTGTTTTATTTTAGCACTTAAGCTAAAATCTTTAAGAGCTAAGGGGAAAGTAGTGCCAATGATAATACCTATCATTTTAAAAACATTATTTGAATGATTTTCCTTGTAATTCTAGCTTCCATTTACATTTTGAAGCATGTGTGTAGTGTTGCATGATGATGATGATGATGACATCTTTATGCAAGCTTGTTCTGACTATATGTTATGGTTCATTGCCTGCGAAGCTGTCACCACAAGACCTGAGCAATGATGTCATTACATTTTCCCTGGTCTTATCATTACAGGCCGCATGTCCAGTGATGGTTTCTGCCGCTATCTGATGTCAGATGAGAACGCGCCTGTTTTTCTGGACCGCCTGGATATGTGCCAGGACATGGACCAGCCCCTTGCTCATTACTTCATCAGCTCGTCACACAACACATACCTGACAGGCAGACAGTTCGGAGGCAAATCCTCTGTGGAAATGTACCGGCAGGTGCTGCTCTCTGGATGCAGGTAAGCACGGGCGTGTTTGTGAAGCAGGACAAAATGATGGAATGTTAGACACAGAGAACCTTGTGTCTACACTCATTGTCCATGTTGTCAGCTTCACATACCATATATTTGCACATATTGGCTTGTTGGTGTACACTTTGCAGCTAAAATACACACCGTCCCACTATGTACATATACTTGTAATGTTATGCATAGGTTATGCATAGATTTTTTAGCACCACCCTGAAGACTGCAGATTGCCCTCAAGAAAAAAAATAAACCAAACATAACCAAGCTTTCCTGTTCTCTAAATGTAAATGCCACCTAAACTAGAAACACTGTTCCTAAATGCCAACTAATCTAAATTACACGTCTTGTAATCTATATAACTACACCAAGATAAATCTTACATGCTGCAATATATAGGTGTTAAAAGTCCTGGGTATTAATTATAAAATATCATATGATACTTCAAATGGGTCACATTATAGGTTAAGTAGCTGTTTATTGTTCCTGCAATCATCTACAACAGATACAGTGAAATTAAACAATGATCTTCCAAGCAACACAAAGTGCAAGACTACACCAATGCAGACTAGATTACCAGTGCAACAAACAAAACACATTTCAAAACACAAAGAGCAAATAATAGAACAGGACATAATATCTGTACATTTAGTCAGTAGTGTTCTAAACTTACAGAACGGTGAGGGGAAGTAGGCATCTGAAGCATTTAATGTCTCTAAAAGTTACTTCTCAGAAAGGTACCGTATGAAATGGTTACTCATTAGCTGCCTGATATCAGAGACTTTGATTTTGACCTAAAATGCAAATTTTAACGTATTCATGGTGGAAAGGTACTTTACTTGTATTGTAAGGCAAAATTCTCCCAGAATACACCATTTCACATCCAACCACACTGAATTACATCTTACTGAATTGAAACAAATCAATGAAATTCCACTTTAATTAAACATGCATGCTGGTAAAAAATAACAAATGAATATGTGGAAATAAAAATAAATTAGCTTTAGTAACAAAAAATGTCTAGTAGCAGGAAGGCAATTCACTGTTTTATTTTCTAATCCCTGACTAATCTCTCTCTCTCTTTCTCTCACGTTCTCTCTATCTCACTCAATGTGTGTGTGTCTGTGTCTGTGTGTGTGTGTGTCTGTGTGTGTCTGTGTGTGTCTGTGTCTGTGCGTGTGCGCGCAGGTGTGTGGAGCTGGACTGTTGGGATGGAAAGGGTGAAGATCAGGAGCCCATTATTACCCATGGAAAGGCCATGTGCACTGATATCCTCTTCAAAGTAAGCATGTGTACAATACACTTTCACGCCCTGCATTTCATCCAGAAAAGTAGGACCTTGAACTTTTTCACCCTTTTATCCATTCAAATCTTTAAAAATGTCATTTTCAGGATGACTTTATTGTGTCATTTTTCTGTTTAATATTTTTCCTAAATTGCATGTAATGAATTAGTGACATTAAACCAAAAGACAATGGGGCTATTGAACCATCAACTGTAACTGCACATAATGAGACACAGTACTGCACATCATCAGATTTCTTACTTTTTATCCAAACTTGATATTGTTGGGGAATAAAATCACATTCAGCTCAAATCAATAAAGGGTAAGAAAAACTGACGTAATGAATGTATTTTTTTTGCGTTTTTACAGGATGTCATTCAGGCTATTAAAGAGACTGCTTTTGTGACGGCAGAATATCCTGTTATCCTGTCGTTTGAAAACCACTGCAGGTGAGCTGAGTTCAGTGCTAAGTAAACAAACACTTTTCTGTTTCTTATGAATATGGCTCACTGTTTAAATTTAACATCATCATTAACTGAACAGAGATTTTCAATTCATACATTTTTTTCTGTTTCAAGAAATTTCTATATTTTTTGCAATTTGTTTAATCATTGTGTTTCATCGTTTCAGTAAAACACAGCAATATAAGATGGCTAAGTACTGTGAGGACATCTTTGGAGACCTGTTACTCAAACAGCCACTGGAGGGTTTCCCAGTATGTGTTCTTCTAATGCACTGTATCTGTTCAGAACCAAGTTCCATGCATTTGTGGAACATTTATTGGAACATTTTTTAATATATAAAAAATTGCCCTTGTATCTACAGGACATTTACAGTATCTATTTACTCTGTAAAATTATCAAGGTAACATGAATTAATGTCAACTTGTACATTGCTTTTAATAATGTTTTAATTTTTACATTTTCTGTTTAGATTGAACCTGGTCGCCCCCTCCCATCTCCAAATGACCTCAAGAGAAAAATACTTATAAAAAACAAACGCTTAAAACCTGAGGTTGAGCAGAGTACGTACCACATGCATCTTGATGTTTGTAAAGCTTTTCCTTCTGATTGCATTAGATCTGGTGTTTTGGCCAAAGCTACTGTTCATCTATGCTCCTAGATACACTTGAATCATTTTAAGATGTCTCTTGTGTCACACATTTGGTAACCTACCATAAATTTGCTAGTTGATTTGTGTGTGTCTGTGCCTGTGTGTCTGTGTGTGTGTGCGCACAGAGCAACTGGAGTCGTTTAAGAGGCATATGGAGGCTGGAGAAATGAGTGTTCAAGCAGGAGAAGATGAGAATGAAGAGGACATAGACACTGGTCAGCTACTGCTTTTAAATTCAGCTGTCTATCATTCTGTGGATCACATACTTAGACTCCACTCTCACTGAGTGAAGTATCCCCCAGCACTCACAACTACAGAGGGTCCTCGTGTTACGTCGCACTCGACATATGGTGATTAGTGTACATTCGAATACATTTGCCGTCACATGGCGCTGTACGAAGGAGACAGTGTTGTGCCATTCCCTCTCTTTCACTTCCATTTACCCACAATTTCACCGCTAAAGAACTACGACACAGAGAAAGCAACTGTTTCCACCTCTTTTCCGCCTGTATTACCCACCTGTTTTCACACACTAGGCACTACATAGGCCACAACGCATTGCTCTCCATGAAACACACCACATCCCACAACAGACGCCTATGAGAGAGGCCATCTTAGCTATATGTGTGCTATTAGTTCATGTTTATTAAATACATATGCCATCATCACATGCATGAGTTTATGTGAAATTGGGAGGAACAGAACCTCTTTAGGATGCCACTGTACATTTTTATTGAAAAGGTTTTTTTTTCTGGCCAATGTCCCTGTGCTTACAGTTATTTATATAATTATAAATATATAGTTATTTTAAGGCTTTGCATTACTTCTGTTCCCATGAGACAAAAACCTTTGTCAAAATCCCCTTTTAAAATGTATATTAAGGACTGTCTGCTGTTGCAAGCTGCTGTTTCTTCATGTCTTTCTTTGATTTTGACAAATTACATAAAATATTATATACCCCGATTCAGTACAACCACAGTGAATGAGACACATGTTATACACTTGAATTGGTCCAATGGAAAACACAAACATTGAGATTTGATGGGTTCATATGATGGAAACTAGATTTGCTTTTCTTTATTGTAATAGTAGCATGATGCTTGAAATGCAGCCTTCCCCTCCCCAGACCACACAGTCTATATACAGAAAATATTCTGAAGTAATATCCCTTCTTAATTCAACATAGTTGTTATATGATAACATTGATCACATTTACATATTATCACCGTTAGAAACAAAACCTAGTTCCTGCCTAGAAGAAAACAGGAGAAGGAAATGCAGTCCACATGTAGGAGCTAATCTGCATAAACAGCTGTTCTGAAGTCATGACTTTTTTAACAGCTGATGGAAAGGAGGTCAACTCGGAGACAAAAACACGCAACATGTCAGAAGAGCCCAGTGAACAAGACACACAGGAAAACAGTGTCAAGAAAGAAAAGGTGGGCCTTTCTCTCAATAACCACACCCACCCCAGCCCAGTACATACATATTTCTAATGAAACTTATTTGAATCCTGTTTTTCTTTTTGATGACTTCCTTCCAGATTCCTGAAGATGAGATCACTGAGATTTCTGAGGCAACAGAGGCCGATGTGACTGATGTATCTGAGGCATCGGATCTCGATAACAAAAAGAAGGTACCAGGGGTTTAGCTGTTATATTACTGAAGAATATTTTGAAATTCAATAATAAAGGTTTTAAAAAATATGACGAGGTGGATTATAGAACACTGAAAAACTTAAAAGTAGGAAATAATGTGGAGTTATGTGATGACAAAACTTACTTATTCATTCATTTATTTAATACAACCACTTGCACCAGATTCAGGAATAAATTCAAAACCTTTTACTAAATTTTAAAACAATTTACTTCTGGACAATACAAAATACAATGTTGGTTGTATGGGTAAACCTGTATTGCTGCTGAGTGGTGAAATAGTGGAGCTATTATACTTGTGTCCTTCTTTAGGGTGTGGATGCTGCTGAAGATGCAGATGCTGAACAGCAGCTGATTGCCTCATACAAGTATGAAGGAGCCACCACTAACATCCATCCTTATCTCTCTGCCATGGTCAACTATGCCCAACCAGTCAAATTCCAGAGCTTTGAAATTGCAGAGGGTACAGTTAAATTTCAGAAAAATATTAAAATTTAAATAGTTACTTTTGCTTGTTTGTTTGTTTGTAGTTTGTTTGTTATTGAATATATATATTGGCTGGTAATGCTGTAAAATAATGCTTCATAATGATTATTATTTGCTGTTTTTTATCTTTTCAGATAAAAATATCTATCACAACATGTCCTCCTTCAATGAATCTGTTGGTTTAGGTTACCTAAAAACCAACGCCATTGAATTTGTAAAGTATCCTTTTGCAAGATTGTAAAAAAAATAATAACTAATAATACATTTTGGTGTGATGTGATATGCAGTGAACTTCCTGGTATGTAGATTTATATGTTTTTATGGATAAATTGACAATATTTTTTAAATGTATTAATATTTTGTATGTATTAGTTATAATTACTCTGCACATTTTGAAACAGTTATGACCAGTCTTTGTCCAGGTGGTGGCACTGTTGTTTAAAAGGGGAGTACACATTTCTAAATTTAATTAATTGCAAGGAAATGAAAAGAAAAGGGGGAGGACAACAAAATTTTGAGATCCATTGCACCCATTTATATGATCAGTTCTTCATCATTAGAGCCATTTCCTGTGAGTCCTTTTCCCTGTGAGCAAAGTCAAAGAGGCTATTTCATCCTCACTTTTAAAACCCAAAAGTCCTTTCCTCTTTATAAACTGACTCCTGTAGCTCTGTCATAGCTGCCAGCCCCTCTCTTGGGAATGCAGCTTGGACCCCTGCTGTCACGAGTTATAAATAACTTCGCTGCCCATTTGTAAGCCCCTCCCGATGTGCATTTTCCTCATCGCCCAACGCAAAGCTACAACAAGCGGCAGATGAGCCGGATCTACCCCAAAGGAGGCCGTGTGGACTCCAGTAATTACATGCCTCAGATCTTCTGGAACGCTGGCTGCCAGATGGTGTCTCTGAACTTCCAAACCCCAGGTACGGCTCTGTCCCGGGGCACTACGGGAACCACGGCAACCCTATCACTGAATAAATACAACATAAACATTTACATGTTTCTGACGTGAAAAGAGGTACATCATGCACAGACATACTCAAGACACATGGGGACCGCATTTTAAATGACTGTATGATTGTACACACAAATGTGTATAATACAGTGTTGAAAAGCATGTGAAACACATCCCAGGTACTTACATGCAGGCATGTAAATCAGTCATAATGATCTGACTAAATTGTGATTCTTTAGGATATAAATCTGATAATTGTGATTTAATTAAGATTTATTTATTTATTTATTTATTTATTTATTTATTTATTTCACTGATGTGCTTATTTTATGAAAGAGTTTGACTAATAGAGTTTGGCTATTTGTTTGTGCCATATTTGAATAAAAACAAATAACAATAGCACAAAATTTATAATTGCACATTGCTATTACTAGTACTATTATGCTCTGACAGATTTTTGGATGCTAACTCGTGCTGCAGTTTTCATAATATGGACCCTATTCCAGCACAGGAGTGTTTGCTCTGGTTTTTCTCAAAAGGACTGAGTGGTGGCTAAATATAGTTGAATCACCTTTAAGTGTTCACAGTGCGATACTTGCTTATTTCTACATAAACAATATCAGCATCACAGTTCTGGCACAGAACAGGCTGACTGCTCCACTCTCCACTGAAATCTCCTGTAACTATGAAGTAAGCAATTCATAACATGCCCACTTTGACTACAAGGCTAATTGCACAATTAATCCAATGCATGTCAAAAGGCCACGTGCACACACACACACACACATCCACAAAGGAGCATGTTGTTTAACAGATGCTGCTCTGTTGCTCTCGGCAGTGAGCTCAGAACATATGGCTTCTGTGAAGTTGCTCAATGGTGAGGAGGCAGGATAATCAGGGAAAGAAACGGTGAACAAGAGAAGTGAGAGATACTGTGGCTTTGTGCATTAGACAAGGATCACACTCTGTAGCACCTTTCACATTATTACAGTCATATTCAAAACATTATCACTGTATTACTCAGCTGTGAAGTACTATCTGTATTCTGATAGGCCAGACTCCTGTACTGGAAGTTCCAAGGCAACATAACATGAATCATTTTTGCATGTGTACCCCTGCACGTAGCACAGTATTTCATGATTGTTTTGTCATCAGCTATTAAAACTAATATGTTTGATCATTTTGATATAATTATTAGCACAAAAAAATCCTTTTAACCATTAAAATGTTAAGTGTAAATATTAAAGATAATATTTAATCATCTGCAATGATCAATAATAATAAATAATTACTGCTATTTTAGCTTATATTTTTAATTAAAAGAAATTTATTACAGGGTTATTAAGGTTGTACATTGTAAATACTGCTGAAAATAATATAAATCAGAAATCATATTTTTCTTTTTTCTAGAGATCCTCAGGAAATATGTTCCTTTCCTTTTTTTTTGTACAAATTTAGCATTTTTCTGAAACATTTTAAATATACAATTGGGGTGAATGTGTTCAGGTAACAGGACGGACTGCATACTGAGAACACAATTTAAAATTGTATACAATTTCTCAAACTATAATGGGTGCTTAAATTGTTAGATTGATTTCTAAATTAATGAAAAAATGACAGGATTTCTAAACTACTTTAATGATAATATCTCATGGTAATTCATGGTGGGCTGGGACAGGCATAAAGTTGTCTAAATGCTTTAGAAATGTCTTATTAACATTTTTGAAGTTAGCTTTGATTGTCTTTTCCATCGACTTTAAAACTGTATTTGTAAATGTGTGATCACACAGCATGGAATCACCCCATTGAGGTATTAATCACTATGAGTAGTGTGTTTCTGTTGATTTGACTGCTGCAAAATTAACAAGTTACTTTGTAAACTAACATGAAGTCCCATTTGTGTTGGATTAGTAATATAATTAATATTAATAATATAATAATATAATAATAACAGGGGTGTCCACTACAGTTTGGTAATTTCATTGATCAGTCACATCTAGTTCAACTCCTGTTAATTGCCAAGTTTAGAGAATGTGTTTGAAGAGGGGAACTACCAAATTGTGCTGGACACTGGCCCTCTAGGACCAACTTTGGGCTCCTTGTTATATACAGTATTTCCCCAACGATAGGTCGCCCTACATTATAGGCCGCCCCATGCTTTGCTGAATTTACCGATCTGAAGTAAATGAATCTAACTTGGGAACTGAAGCCTTTGCAGCTTTATGTCTGTAGTGACATTATACCGCAGCTGAGTGTGAACAATTAAATTTATAAAATTTTGAACTTATATAATTTCATGGAAGTCCTACATTGCAGAATTTAAGCTCCAGTTAATTGCTGAAGTAAACAGTACATTTAAATTCAACTAATCATTTGGAGATGTCCTCTCTTTGTGAGTTCATGTTTTTAGCCACATTTACGCAAGCCTCACCAAGATTCATAAAATCCATGTGTAAGCCTGCGGCCTACTGGGGAAATATGGTAATCTAACGTTAGAGGCTATTTAGAGACCTTGCTGGGTTTTTCCATTATTAAAAATGTTGGTTTGGGCAAACTTACGGCCACTGACGGAGATCTGGGTTTGGCGATGTGCAAAAGAATGAGAACTTGTCAGAGTTGTTGAAGATTCACATGAATTAAAATCACAGCTCTCATCAGTAACCACTTAAATTGCAGTGCCTCTCCAGGTAAAACTAATCCGGCACAAATAGCTCTTAAGAAGTCAAAGAAAGCTTATTAATACTCTCTCATCTCCCTTCATCCACAGACTTGGCCATGCAGCTGAACCAGGGGAAGTTTGAGTATAACGGCGCTTGTGGGTGAGTGCGGGAGCCTCGTCATGGCAAAACTCATCAATTAAAGTGTGTCACATCTCATTAGACATAGCCAGGGGCAGCCCATATCCACAATCTGCATTAGCACAAATGAGCACTCGCCAAATATCAGCCCTCGCACACACACGGCTGTCCGCTGTGTGGAGATCACCCATCTGAAGGCTCTGCCTAAGGGAATACACTCTCTGAGGATTACAGCTTGTGTGCCTGAGTTATACTCACCACTGTTCTCCTGGGCCTTCAATCTGCACTGGAGAACTGAAGGAGTGGAGGCCCATCATTAGAAAGCAGACGTTGTCATCTTGATGGCTGTGTGCGCGTGGGTGTTCTCATGTTTGACAATTTGTCGGTTTTTGTAATGGGAAAATCTCAGGTCATTAATCTTCTTCCAAACAATTAATCAGAAAAATAATTAACACCTGCCTTAAAGGCATAGCACTGCTTGATGCAGCTGCAAACATATTTTGGTTTTATTTCCATGCTGAATAACTTTCAAGAAAGTACTTAAATTCGAGATCAAATTTTATATTAATGTTGCCGTCCCTAGTGCTCTACACCTAGAATTAGTTCCTGACATTGACTTTGGTAAAGGTTGTTTGTCAAGCAAAATAAAATGATATTTAGTGAGAGAAGTGAAATGGAGACCATTTATAGAACACCACATTGCATGTTGGGTTTAAGCCTGACATCAAGTTTGAAGTGCAAACCTGAGTCAAACTCAGCAAAATTTATTTTTGTGTTGTCTGCAGGTATCTACAGAAACCAGACTTTATGCGACGCTCCGACAGGATGTTTGACCCTTTCTCTGAGACGCCAGTGGATGGAGTCATTGCTGCCACCTGCAGTGTTCAGGTTGATATCATGTGATAGTTCAACTTCTTATAAATGCTTGATATGCAGAATACAAGTACAATTAAAGCATGCATCACTATAGACTGCTCAGATATCACCACAGGTGTGGTAAAAGCATTGTGATGGAGGAATAAATGGATGGATGGAGGGAATGATGGACAGACAGACAGATAGACATAGATATATAGATGTATATATAAATAAATAGATGGATAGATACAAGTATATGTATCTAGATAGATCCAAACCTCTGTGTGTGTGTGTGTGTGTGTGTGTGTGTGTGTGTGTGTGTGTGTGTGTGTGTGTGTGTGTGTGTGTGTGT
>JBBIGC010000152.1:6396413-6411462 GCA_037576955.1 Lepidarchus adonis | reverse complement strand
AACAAAAGAAACAACAAATGTAAACCGTGGTTTTTGAGATGAGAAGTGTCATAAGTTATATTAAAAAAAAAAAAAAGAATGGAGAACAAAATTCCAGCTACATTATTACATTAAAACGTTACATTACAAAGTATTGAGGTGAACTTTTGTTATTGACCAAATACTTTCTGTACCATTATACAAAAAATATTTAAAAATAAAATGTAATTCTTTCTCTCACAGTTTAAGTGAACCTATGATGAACATTACAGACCTCTCTCATCTTTTTAAGTGGGACAACTTGCAGAATCGGTGGCTGCCACATATGTTTTCGCCCCACTGTACCAATGTTTTTTGTTGGCCCTTAGCTTGAACAAGCCAATAATCTGACTTTACCACCTGGAACTTACAAAATTGTGTTGATATTTATGCCCAATACTTTGGACGCTACATGAAGGCAAAATAACTCTTCCCAGACTTCCCAGTAACTTTTTGCAATACATGCTGCCTGCATTTGCTGATGGTGCCACTTGACTCCAGTGCAATGCCAAGCTAAGCTTGTGTGTCTTTATTGCCATTTAAATTGACTGACACATGTCATCACCCCTCACTGCTCTGATGGAAGAGCTTACAAGGAATTTGTCTTGATGTTTTTGTAGCGCAGTACTTGTCAAGCCCTGTGACAAGTGTAGATGTTGTAGTCTTATATTGAGATAATTCTTGTTCCTAGTTAAGTGGATGCATTTTAGTGAGTGTTAAAATCGCCCTGTAACTAAGGTACTGTATGGTCCTTAATTTTCCCTGTAATGAAGAAGTAGAGTCCTCTGTCTGCTATTGAAGACTCTACCAGTTACACAGTGCTGCCAAAGCTGGGAGGGTGCTGGCAAGAGCATGTTTATGGTTGTTCGATATTTGTTATGAAACATTTGTTAGATATTTTTGTACTTTGTCCTAATTTTGTGGAGAAATATGCATATTCTGAGCACCACACTGACATAATCATGTGAAAGAGACTCCTGACACTTAGTTGGACCACAAGAGACCCTGCTGTTTTTTTTTTTTAAAGAGTAAACAGACATACTTGACAGAGAAAGAAGTGATTAAAACTTAAAATTGTGAGAAATTCTAATTCATGCATTTTCCAAACCGGCTTATCCATTTCTGGTCATGGGGAAACTGAAGCCAATCCCATTTGACTACAGGTCTAAGCAGGGTACACCCTGGACAGAAGGCCAACCATTCACACAGCAACACAGAGACAGACAACCATTCACACACGCTCACACCTATGGGCAACGTAGAGCAGCCAGTCGACCTAAACCCCAAGCCTTTGGACAGTGGGAGGAAACAGGCGCACCCGGAGTAAACCCACATGAATACAGAGAGAGCTTGCAACTGGCAACTGTAGCCAACCTTGGGATCAAACCCAGGACCTTCTTTCTGTGAGACGATCTTCTTTTGCTCTGACACTTATTGCTGACAGTGCAACAAACAACAGAATTTTTATACATCATCATCATTTATAATTTTTTTTATACGTCCATATCTTGCTTTTTGGTTTTGGCTGTTTGTCCTGTATTTGTTTTCAGTGCAGCATTATTGACCAGTGTCACATGGTTTACAGCTTTTCTTTATCTTTCTGTACACAGGTCATCCTGCCAGACCTGGCTGTGTTGAGGATCGCTGTGTACGATGACAATAACAAACTGATTGGTCAGAGGATCCTGCCGCTGGACGGCCTGCAGGCGGGCTACAGACACATCTCCCTGAGAAATGAGGGGAACAAGCCCCTGTCTCTCCCCACTGTCTTCTGCAACATTGTCCTGAAAACCTATGTACCTGATGGCTTTGGGGGTGAGAGTGCTCACTCACACACACACACACACACACACACACACACACACACACACACACACACACACAGTAGTTTATTAACAAATACTTATTTATCTAAAATAATTTAAGAATTAACGTAAATAACTATTACATTGTCTTATATTCAGTGCTACTTGGTTTTAACACAAAAATGTAAGATCCCACACACTAAATAATATGGGGTCACTTGCATGTCTTTAAAAACTTCCTTATCCCTAACTTTCATATCCAGAGACACTTTGACATATGAATTTTGTTATATTTGATACATCATCACTGCAAACTTTGTTGTCAGTTGCATTTAAACTTGCATTTAAAAATCCTTTCTGTACCTTGAGGATGCATGCAGACCCCTTGCTTACACACTTGATGCGGCACGCTTACACATAAATCACTCCTACACTGCCTCCTGCCTGTGCCCCTGCTCTCATTGGCTTTTTATTCTAAACCTTATGTGACAGGTTGCGTGGGCTACTGTTAAGGGTGCTGCTGAAGAGCTGAATTAAACCTAGAAGTGACTTCATCCACCCACTCCTCACCCCCAGCCACACACACTGTAGACACAGTATGATACTCACCAGCACAGCCGGCTACATGAGGCTGAGTCAGTGTTTTTTTTATATGCCCACATTTGGATTTTAGAGTGGGTAACGGTTTTGCCCCACAGCTATCATTGAACATCATACACTCTTAGACCACCATATCTTAGTCCATCAAGTTTAAGTAAAGATTCTGCTCTTACAGTCAAACAACCACCTCTTGTAGTGTGGCGTCCAATGTCCCCAGTCATACACTGTATTCAGGGCACATCTCTACCCTGCAGCCATGCCCCAGATTTGTCCAGATGATGTGTATGTGCGGGGGTATGCCAGTGGTCTATGCAGATTCCTCTTGACCCTTTAGTGCCTTTTTGTTCTTAACGTATCAGCTGTAAGATGTGTCCTTATAACGGGACAAGCTGAATGATTATGTTGTAATGTCAGTCAATAGCACCTTTACAGTCAATGAGAATGAGCAAAGAGCCCTATGCATTGTAGTGCTATTCTAGTTATAGTCCTCAGTTCATTTAACCCTTACGTAGATATCTGCTACCAACCAGTACAACTTAATCTTAAATCAAAAGAAAATCTAAATATTTCTTGCATTCTTTTGCATTACAATTCTATGATTTATTTTTTTATATACGTTTCAAACCTAAATATTCTCATAATTCCCCCTAACACAGTGTCTTGGCTGCATTTATATAAATACTAAAAAATACTATTGCTTTCTTTCACACTTTTTGCTTCCCTGACCTGAACTCAAATTATTTTACTGATATACACTATATTTATTTAAATATTGGCTTCATCTTACTTAACTATTAAGGTGCCACTGAACTGAATGTAATTCATGTGAAAACACACACTCAGAAGTAAACATAAACTGGTTTAGAAATATGCCAAAAATATTCTTTTTATATTTTAAATTATGTAAATTAATTTCTTGTTTTTATCTAAATTTTATTAAACTTTTTATATGTAATTTAAACATTATAAAGGTTATAAACTACTGTGTACAGTATAGCCCATGCCCAGTTTACCCTCTTTTTTTGGCAAACAGACAGGGCAGTAGGTTGTGTTCTGGTGGTTCATAACCTCACCATTCAGAGATTATAATAACATGCATGAATATGTGGGATTGATTAGCATGGCTTGAATGGTGAGCAAGGCCTCTTGCTGCTGTGTGTTGTGAAGGAGCTGTTGAGAGTGGGAGTGTGGAGTGTGTATGGTCATAGCAATTGTCTTCCTTTCAGCTGGCCCTTTGTGTTGCTGCTCAGTCCGTAGTGCTTTTCTGCATCCAGCAATCGCACCCTAATGAAGACCACAGCTTATTCATGAAGGTGCTGGCTGAGGAGAGAAGTGGACACAATAAACATGATCTAAAAGGGAACAGTCTCAATTGGCCCTTGTTTTATTCATTCCTAGCTCCTAAATCTATGCAGCTTTTATGTCATTAGCATTTTGTATTTGCAATGATCTTGTTTTGTTGCTACTGTTATTGTTGTTTCTTTCCAGCATATCATTTAATTTCTCCTACACATAAATGTTTTTGTTGCCCTCTGCTTGTGTCCATGCTAATCCTTGGTGTGTTTTCTTTTTCCAGCAATTGTGGATGCTCTCTCTGACCCAAAGAAGTTCCTCTCAATAGCTGAGAAGAGAGCAGACCAGATGAGAGCGCTTGGCATTGAAACGGTAGGCACATTTTACTCACAATTTCTTGTTTCTTGTTATATTTGCAGATATAGCTGGTCTACATTTAGTAAGGCTCTCATCATGTGCTAATCAAATGCATTTCCTGATGTAGAGCGACATTGCAGATGTGCCAAATGAAAGCTCAAAAAATGATAAAAAGGGCAAAGTGAATCAGGTGAAGACGAGTGTGACTCCTCAAGCCAGTTCAGAGATGGCCCAGACCTCTACAGCTACTCAGAACAACAGCAATGAAACCAAGAAAGGTACACAAGATCAGCACCCTTTTCTAGCACAGGCATTCACCAAGTTCAATGCCAAGTGTTCGCTAAAGCCCCCAAGATTTGGGATATGGAGCAGTGCCTTTTATGAGATGGAACTCCATCCCATACATAATGAGTTGGATTGGTGTTTGAGATCCAGAAAAAATCATCCAACATCGGTTTCTGACCTCATTAGTCCTCTGGTGAATGAATACAATCAAATCCTCAAAGCAATGTTCCTATATTTAATGCTAAGCCCTTATAGAAGAGTAGGAACTGTTAAGTATAGTTCTGTATTAATGCTCTTAATTTCTGATAAAATATTACATGTATAGGTGTTAACAACCCTTTGGACGTGAAGTGTATCTAGAGCTCAATTAAACCTGAAAAATGCATTATTGATTAATTAAATATACCTTTTCTACAAACAGACAATAATTGGTGAATTGATTAACATAATCAGTAAATTAACAGCATGATGTAAGGGGATTATTTGCAAATTGTTCAACTACTAATTGACATATATGATATATTTTATCTCCCATATAGACTCTGCTCTGGTCAACCAGGTGACAATAGAGGATTTAAAACAGATGAAAGTAAGATTTTTCTTGTGCTCATTATACATGTGAATGGTGGATGTGTTTATATGATTACAGTAAGAAACCATGATGTCAATTTGACCAGTTATGTTATAACTTAAACAGTTACTAACCCCTATCTTCCCTGCTTAGTCATATGTTAAACTCATCAAGAAGCAGCAGAAAGAGCTGAACGCATTGAAGAAAAGACATGCAAAGGTTTGTATACTTTAAGTGTACTCTTGCATTCATTTTTTATAGTCTCTCTCTGCACGATGCCTGATTCTTAGTAAGTGCATCCTATCTCCTGATGTTATCAAAGGCCATTTTGCCCATCTTTGATCATGGGCCAATGGCAGACGCTCATTAGAATTGCTAAGTTGGTTGGTTCCCTTAGCAAAGTTCACCTTCTTTGTGGTAGTAGAACACTTTCTGGCAAACAGGAAGCAGTGGCTGTTTATGGAAAGGCTTATTTTTCTTGTACAAATAGTACATGAATGTACAAATGTTTGTGCTTAACAAAGAAACCAAGCATCTTGCTAGATATCAATTCTGGAATTTAGCAACAGCTAATTTCACTCATTTAAATCCAGAGTCACTTCAGCATGTGCTTCTGAAAATTAATCACCAGTGATTTGTGGGCTACTCAACGGTAGTTTGTAAGACAAATGAAAAAATATGTATATACATTTCTTTAAATAATGTCTGGCTCTCTTAGACAACAATCTTTACATGTCAAATAATAAGACGTCACATTACTCATTAAATAGAGCCAATTCAACTGCAGAAACAGTGTGTTGTTGGCTGTAATTGTTAAGAATGGCTTTCTGTTTGAATTAGATACTGACAGTTTGTGTTGAACATCTGTTGGCAGGATCATAATGCTATGCAGAAGTCCCATTGCACCCAGGTGGACAAGATGGTGGCTCAACATGACAAAGAGAAATTTACACTGGAGAAGTTGTTAGAGAAAGCCATCAAAAAGAGAGGGTAAAATTTATTTCTAAATCAAAAATGTTACAGATTAAAGCAGTTTGAGTTCAGTGACATCATTTCTTTCTTTTAATTTTTATTCAATGCAGAGAAAACAACTGTTCAGAGTTAAAGAAGGAGACTGCAGTAAAAGTGGAGAACCTCACATCAGACCACAAAGCAAAGGTATACTGTCCCAGAACTTCACGTAGAAAAAAAACATGGGTATTCTAAGAATTAAATGATAGTACACCTAAAGTTATATCTTTACACAAAGAAAACAAAAAGGCACAGTTCTTCCCTTGCCCCAAATGTGGTCAATGAATCAAGGCATGTTAGGTGTTCCTTAGCTGGTCTTTTCCACTAGAGATGGAGTGGTTCTACATATAATGAAAGCATATATACTAATGAAAGAGTGTATACTAAACTGCTTGTCTATGGTTATATAGATAAGAACAGATTGTATACATAAAGTGACAATGCAAAGGCCCAATGAAAAAGTAGCTGATTAGTGGTGGACACACATTAATTAGTATTGGGCAACTGCATACTTAAATTTTACACACTTTGTTTCCTCAAATTGTCTTGAGTTGTTAAGTAATTTCATACAGACTTGCGTATGCGGTTTATGACACTGTAAGACATACCAATAAAAACTGTGAAAACCTCATACTTGCTAAAAGCCATCTTAGTGGCAACTTGGTACTTTTATCGCTTATTAAATTGTGGGTACAAATAAAGACTTGGCTATCAGTTAACACTTTTATAGTCTTAATAAAACCAAACCAAACGCTGTAATAAGTGCGTTTCTCTGCAGGTCAAGGATATCGTAGCACAGCACACAAAGGAGTGGTCCGAGATGATTAACTCTCACAGCACAGAAGAGCAGGAGATGAAGGATGCCCATGTGGTCCAACAGTGTGACCATCTAAAGAAGCTCCTGTCCAGCGTCCAGGAGCAACAGACCCTGCAACTCAAACTTGTCCATGAACGGTAGGTGAATGTGCATGTGTGATTGTCAGTTCAGCTGTTTTAACAGTGGAAATAAGGTTTTGTTGGCCTAATACTTCTCTTCTTGGATTTTATTAGTAGTTTTATAATCTTCTTACCACCTCTTACAGAGAATGATCATTCTCACTGGTGACACAATGAACTGTCTGGCAGCTTCTGTATCATTTCTTGTTGAACATTAACATTGCATGAATCCCTGTAACTGTGGGAGGATGCCTGCAGAGAAGCAGCCCATACTGAAGCCTTTACTGAATTCTGTTTTAAACCCCAGTGTCATTTTTAATTAAACACCCACTTCACTAAGGGCTTTAGTCATGTCTCTAGCTACACTGCCTGCATATGAGTGGCTGCTGTGGGGCATTTCAAACCATATAATAACCCATGATTTTATTTGAAGGATTTGGAAACATTATGTGATGTGACTTGAGATCTGTAAATTTTGTTGTGATATTTATCATTATCTTGTTATAGGACAAATGTGAAAACACCAGAATATTAAGTTTGAAAGTGAATGTTGAGGCTTTGTTTTAACACATTTGTACAGACAGAGCAAAGAAATGAAGGCTAACCAGGCCAAGACGTCCATGGAGAACAGCAAGGCCATCAGCCAGGACAAGAGCATCAAAAACAAGGCAGAGAGAGAGAGGTACACGGACTCTTTCCAAAGTCTACTGCAGGACATGACTTGACATTCACAGTACTTTATTCATTTGCTGAACAAGCCATGTATTAGCTGCTTGTTTTATTTGCAGGAGAGTACGGGAGCTGAACAGCAGTAACACAAAAAAGTTCCTTGAGGAACGAAAAAGGGTCTGTAATTTCTTGTTGCTAATTCAGAAATCATAATTATAATTATCATTATTAACTATACTAAGTAAGGTCTTTACAAAGTAAAGCTAGAGCATTGTCATTCAGAACTATAAGGAACAGCCAGTATGTAATTGGAGAGGGGAGTATTTGAAGATACTGTCTATTGAAATGTGAATTGTTTTTGACCCCACAGTTGGCCATGAAGCATTCAAAAGAGCTGGAGCAGTTACAGAAATCCCAGCGGGAGCAGTCGGAAAAACTGGAGAAATTCAATGAGCAGGTATGTGTTCAAGAAGCAATCTGTGTACATTTTGGAGTTCACTACAGTGGGTCCGCCTCAATAAATTTTGGGCTGGGGTTGTTGCGTTCATTTTATTATTTTTTTGTTTCTGTATGTCTTCCATTACTCACACATTGTACATGTTTTCACTGAACCCATCTGTTTACATATGATTTGCTTCTTTTGCACAGCTTTTGAAATCACATCATGCAAACTCTCAATGTCAAGGTAGGCTCACTCATTCCCCATTCTGCTTCAAAAACCTCGGCTTTCTCTGTCCTCTGTCTTTGGTGTATACCTTAAACAACACATACGATTGTCATAAAAATAAAGAGTCATTTTTATGCTGATGTACTCATCACACATTAAATGTTTTATTTAAACTCAGTAAATTTTATAAATGACAGATGAATTGAAACTGTGTGTGCAATGCAGGACTGGGGCTACACTCTGGCTCTGTATGATTCCCTCTGGGTTGCAGTATGTTTCAGTCTTCGTTAAGAGCAGAGTTGCATACAAAATCAGTGAAAGCTCTGTAAATCAGCATACTGCACACCAGTACATGTGTTTTTAAGCTGTTTAATCAGAGATTGTCACTTCATTTCACTGTCCTCTATGAGAAACATCACGATAATAATTAGGAAATGCTGTAACTTGAATGATGTTGCTGCTTAGTGACAAAAATATCTCCAAATGAACCACAATACTTGGTATTACTGTTAATATATTTGATTACTGTCGAGAGTCTTTTCTGCTTCGGTATCAGTGTGGGAGTTGCACAGTGAAGCAGCAAGTTTTGGTCTTTCTGTGAGTGAGTAAAATAACTCAGCGGTGTTAGAAGAGAGGGCACTGCACTCGCTGCGGTGAGTCATTACTACTCTGACTCATACAGTATTACTGAGCTTAGAGGTTTTTCAGCTCCTCATACTTTGCCTGAAACACAGATTCATGGTGTATCATTAAGTTCTGTTTCTCCTCTTTTTAGGAGGGTCACCATATTTCACCGGAGGGAGGGGGTGTTTACAGTACAGCACAGTTTGTTCAAATATATAAATCTAAAGTGGACTGGACACTAAACTGGGCTGTTGTAGAATTTATTTACATTTGACCATTTATATTCCGTAATACTAGATTCCATTAAGATCCTGAAGCTTTGTTATAATAGGAGTTTTTAGACACATGCTCATCAAACCTGATCTCATAAATTTTCAGCTACTTTACACTAGATGTTGGAACATATAATGAAAACATAATTCTGATTATCCAAGAGCATCAGAAAAATTTGTAAAATTGAATGGGCCTTGATTATTCCACTCAGCCAATGCTTGGCTCTGGGTAATGGTGATCTCAGATTTATTCTTCTCTATATAGTCTCAATGCATTGGCAGTGCTTTTCACTGGAGATTATACAAGCTCTATGGACAGCTGAAGGATTGAATTCCTGTGTCATCTTTAAATAGGGGAATTATCTCATTGAAAGGGTATTAACAAGTCTTTTTTACAAGTCATTTTTAAACCAGAAGTTGTAACGGTGTCACTTTCCTACCACACTGCTTGAAATGCAATCATGCTTTTATCACTGGCCATCAGCAGTTTCACACAGTACAGTTTCACATTTCTGTTTCATTTTTAAACAATGCACCATGCGTGACCTAGGAGGGTTAAAGTGCTTAGAAGCTGAAGGTGTGTCCGTATGACCATTCCAGGCCAAGGACATGCAGCAGATGGTGAAGCTGGAGGCGGAGATGGACCGCAGACCAGCCACAGTGGTGTAACTGCTCCATCCATCAACTAAGAAATGGAGAGAGCAAGAGAAAGACTCCAAACTTTGCACCACCACCTCCAGTCCCAGAAACACTCAAACAACCCTCCTGCTCTTCCTTGACCCCTCTGAATCCTTAGGAGCTCCACCAAGCTTGGAGCTAAAAAATATTTCTCCACTTAAACCATTATAAACCCTACTGTACCACTGTTTGCAGGCCCGTTCTCCTCTTTTACTCAGCACCTCCCTTTGCCGGCATCCAGCCGATTGACCTTTGTGTGTAGTCCACCCTCACTGCTGAGGTGGAGCTGTGTGACAGCGGCCATGTATCCTTCTGGAATAGCCTTCTGGGACGGACACACCTGGCAATGTTTTCCTGCCACTGTCTTGGTCAATGTAACATTTGCCAGCACGTCGTACGTAACCACAGCCCACGCTGACCATCAGCTCCACTCCAATCCCAACCTGTGGTGGCCCGAGCCGGACGGGACTCAAAGTGTTCTTTGTAAGCATTTTAACTGTCTCAATGGTACTAGTTTATAGTAGCAGCACCAGGCAAATAGAGGTATAACAGAAAAATGATTTTAGTTTGTTGTAAGTGAGCACAACTTTGTGAATGATACGCTACACAAGACGTTGAGTAAAACTTTTCTGAGCACTTTAAACATCAAAGGATTATTTTGGAATCTCTAGCAGTGCACTTGGTTTTCCCTGTGGTAAGAATGTACAGTCGAATGTTCAAACACTGTATTGAAGATGGTAATGGTCTGGTGTGAATGCAACCAAGTCAACTGAGTTCCACCACGTTTTTTTCCCAAACATAATGCGTTTGTCCCTTTTGCCAGGTCATGTTAGTTCTTTTTTTATTTTTGGGGGTGAATGGCACTATGTTTTCTTTTTAATTTTGCATATACTTACTAACACTGTACTGTACTGCTGTTACACTGTTTGTGTTTACGTTTTAATGTTCTGACAGCTACGGTGTTGACATTCCACAATGATGGACCCAAACCAAATACCCCTCAGACATGTGTGAGACCAAATCAGTGAGGTTTCCTGACACCGTTGGCAATTTAGTAAGACTCACAATCACACATCATTCATCCTTCAACTCAACAATCCCAAATCGCCTCTAAACACTGTGTATGGGGCTTTGATTAAACAATCATTAAATGAACGGAGTGCAATGAAGGTTAAGGTGGTGAGAGATGTAGGTGCTTTAGTCTCACACTTTTAGATTTAGTGCAGAAGAGAATAAGACCATCAAACAGGCAGCTCCTCTTATGGGTTTTAAAGCAGTCAACACACCAGTCTTCATTTATAGACAAGAATATGTGTTTTCCTTTTTTATGGATAGCTCATTATTATCTTGGAATACGGTATCACTTTGTTTTCCTCTGACTAAATGATGTCTCCTGTTAAAATGTTCTAGATAATAAAGAGAGAGTATATTGTATATACTGGAATGTATGTAGTCGATTTAACCAAAAGGTTGAACAGTTTGCTTATTCTACAAGGGCTTTGGGATAGTGTTCACATGTTTGTAATGGGAATGCCACCTATCAACCACTAAGTTATTTTCTTTCCTGATTTTTTTTCTTATTATTTTCAGTCCTTGACAAAGGCTGGTACATGTATTATGCTTTTACTACATATCTACTATGGAATAATAAGCAAAGTGCTTTTAAACTTAAATCCATTGCTTCAAATGTGCCACTCAATGTCTGGTAGGATGTTTAAATTATTTTACAAATGAAAAATGCCAAAATAAGGGTTTATTTATATACAAATATATATAAATATATAAATATATAAATATACATATATGAATAAATAGAGTGTGTAGTTTAAGACTATATTTCGTTAGTTAGAGGCTTTTTGCACTAGTTGAATGTTGCGCGACTTTCATGTAGACTTTTTGCTATATAGTTTGCAGGAAAAGCAGATTATTTTTGCAAAACAATGTTGCTTTGAATTTCATCTGTTTGTATTGGGGTTTTTTGTTTGTTTGTTTGTTTGTTTTGGAGCTATCTGCAGCTAGTCAATGGACCATTCTGTGAGTGTTTTTGTATTTATATTGTATTTGTCAAACTAGCAGTGAAAAGTACTAAAATACTGTTGTTATCCTGCTACTTTAATACCGTTTTATAGTACGTGTACCAATAAACTATCCAGGTGTTACATGAGACCCTCTTTGTGATTGACTGTTCTATTGAAACAAAGTCAAGTTTGATTGGTGCTATTTGTTCAGTTTTTATATCATTTTAACTGTGCAGCAGACCTTTAAATCATAGTAGCAGTATTATTATGTAAACGTCATCAGAAAAGTACAAATATATAAATTGGATTTAACTGCAGAACTGAAAGTAACTTGTTCCTGTCTCCTGCTTTGCATGACTTTAATCACCACAATTTTTTCTACAGTTAGAAATGGTTTCCAGTTAATAAACACATTCAGCAATTCTCATCATGCAGTCGTGTTGTTTCTGAAGTACCTTTAATAATTACCCCGTTAATGACTCTATTTACAAACATCAAAGTCTACTAATCATGTGTAGGTTGTCATAGCAACTCCAGTGCTGTGGCATAAAAAAGCCATGAGCTTCAGGTGAGCAGACTGCCCGCCCGGCGCCTCCGCTGTGCGCACTCCTTCCCCGTGTCTGCAGCAAGAGTTTATTACAGCACAATGTTGAAGTTATCCGAGAAGACGGACTCTACAACAGACACCAAGATCCTTTTGGATGCCATTTCCAAGGATAAGGTCCATCTGGCCAAATTCATCCTGGATGCTCTGGATGGAAAGATTGTCGACTCTAAGACTGAGGGTGCTCACACCCCTCTCATCTCTTCGGTGTTCCTCCAAGACTCGCACGCCAGGTCCAAATTTATGAACCTTCTGTTGCAAAGAGGCGCTAATGTAAACCAGCGGGACGAATGCGGGCGCACAGCTCTCAGCTACGCCTGCGAGAAGGGATACCTGGATGCAGTGAAAATGCTTGTGAGGAACAACGCTGACCCTGAGATGACGGACAACTGGGGCAACACGGCTCTGATGTATGCTGCCGTTGCTGGACATTCCTTGGTCGTGGAGTTCTTGGTCAAGGCTTTCAAGAGGCTAGGCCTTCAAATAGACCGACCCAACAAGGCGGGCAACTCCGCAGTGGAGGTGGCTAAATACCTGGGCCACAAAGAATGTCTTTCTGCGCTCATGTGTAGCTCCAGAAAAGCATACGATTATAAAAAGGCCCCGTGTGAAAGATCTGAAAATACCAGTGAAGAGGAGGAAAGTGAGAAAATGCTAAAGGGTGGGTCTACTAAACGAAAAGATGGAGGTCACCTCACACTACACACCAAAAGTTTGTCCATGGATGGGATGAAGCTCCAGGTTAACTCTGGTCCAAAGAGATTTCTCGTTTTACGAGGTAAAATGAATTCAATGGACTCCATTGAGGAGCTGGAAAAGGAAAGCGACAGTTTGCCACCTTCCCCACAGGGTTTCTTATTCTCCAGTGTCCTCACTCCAAAAGCCCCACAGAGGTCCCGAGTTGTCCTCACACCAAAACCAGGAGTGGAAATTTGTGCCAGTGAACACCTGCCTCCACTGTCCATGGGAGTGGAACCTCACCCCTCAGAGTTATGCTCACCAAGAGTGGCCAAAAATATGTCCAGAAGCTTGGCTTCCAATACCTCACCAACCTGTCCTCTACCAGGTCCTCTTGGTATCCTGATGACTCCCATTGGGAAGACCAACAAAGAAGAGAGCAATGGAAAGAAAACCTGCGATTCCAGCCGGAGAAGGTTCGATGACAGTTACTACCGGAAGCGATGCAGTCTGCCTACGAGTGCACTGGGTCAAGCGCTAGCAGATCATGCCCCCAAGCCCCTGCGCAAGACCCGGACCAGCCTGAAGCCGGCCGAGACTGACACCTGGGACATCCCAATAGCCCCACAGACACGCACCCCTGCATTTTCTGTCCTGGGCAGCAAACTGCTGAGGCGCTTCACATTCCCGGAGCTAAAGAAGAGCAGCAAGGAGGTCCTTCACGGGGATGGTGGAACACAAGACCCACACGGACGCCGAGATTGTGGAATAAATGCACGAGATGGCATGGGAATGTCCAGGTCACAGACTTTCCCCCTGGGGCAGAAGCACCCCCAGGTGGGCAGCAAGCCGAGCGTGGACAGCATCAGTGCTGTGAAGTGTGAGTTTGACTTTCAGCCCAAAGTGGCAGCAGCTGCCTCAAGTGAGTGAGTGTAGGCTGCCATTTGAAGATGAGCAGGAGAGGAAGAACTGGACAAGCAAGACTCAGGTATTCTGGAATATCAGTGAATAGGGAGAAGTTTAGGAAACCAGTTCTAGTTTTGGCCGATAGTGTTTTATCTTTACATTAGTTAAAAGGAAACACGGTGTAATCAAATTATGAAATGTAGTAAATTATATTAATTGTGGATCACCGAATGAAAAGAACATGGTAACGTTAAAGACAAAAAGAAATGACAACAGTAGCTATACTCCTATAGAAACAGTACAGTACTTTTAAAGTCTTTTGTGAACTTAATTCATTTAGAAAATGTTGGAATTTCTAATTCTTACTTCATATATTTTAAATTGATTCACATATTTGGAATCAATTTTCATTATTAACTGCTGTTCTAGAACGACAGCACTGATGATAATAGTAATTATAATTTTCATAATAATACAATTATTATGAAATAATTTTAGTTCTAGGCTGAGCTCTCACCTTTCTCATGATCATCCTCAGCCCACGAGGTGAGATCTTGCGTGGCGCTCCTGAGCGAGGTCAATTGAAGGCCATTTTGTGTTTCTTTCAATTTCGAACAATTGCCCCAACAGTTGTCTCCTTCACACCCAACTTCTTGTTTATGATTTTGTAGCCCATTCTGGCCTTGTGCAGGGCTACAATCTTGTCCCTGACATCCTTAGACAGCTCTTTGGTCTTGCCCATGGTTGAGAGGTTGGAGTTTGATTGATTGATTGATTGAGTCTGTAGACAGGTGTCTTTTATACAGGTGACTAGTTGAGGCAATTGTCTTTAATGTGGGTGACGAGTTAAAATTAGGAGTATTTAACAAAATCGGTGAGGGGTTAAATGATTATTTACTCCACTATATACAGACCTTTGCACAGTACTATGTAACATTTTTATATATAGTGTTATTATATTATATACAGTGTATAGTACATACAAGTGTATACAGTATATATATATATATATATATATATATATATATATATATATTTATACCCTAGCACCATATAT
>JBBIGC010000152.1:6379505-6389599 GCA_037576955.1 Lepidarchus adonis | reverse complement strand
CCTAAACTCTGCTGGAGGATAAAGACACGACAGAAGCTCTGAGAAAGCAAAGGCTGGCAGCACACCGGAAACCAAGAAAAGACCGGGGAGTGATGTCCTTTGTAGGTTTAGAAAAAGTTGTTTTCATAGAAAACAGGCAATGTTGTGTCTATTCAGCATTTATTATTATTTTTCCAATATTTTCCTATTATTTTCCTATTACACTGACATCATTTTTTAGCATTTAATCTTTAAACGCAGGCTGTTTGCAATAATTGAAGGATAATTAAAAGAACATGTGAAAGTGAACACATCCACACACACAAAGTGCAGCACAGTGAAATGTGACCTCTGCATTTAACCTATTTACACATGGAGCAGCAGGCGGCAGCACCTGGGGAGAATCACAGTGGGATGGTACTTTGCTCATGGGCACCTCAGTTGTACCTGGGCTGGGAATCAAACTTGTGACCCTCCGATCACAAGAGAAAGGTTCTGTAATCTGAGCTGTAAATGAATCACTTATTTCTGCCATTCCCTGCTCCTGGACGCACGATGGACAGAATATTTCATTTAAGTTCATATATGGCAGTGGTTTTCAAACCAGACCTTAGGGACCCACAGATGGTCAGCATTTGTTCTCCGTCCCTATTGGCTGTGAGTTGGTTTGGAGCAAAAATGTGGAATGTATTTGGGTCCCAGAGGAACATCTGATGTAAGAGGCTGCGATCAACAAAGACGACTAAGCCTTTTTCTCCCATATGGATGATTCAATTGTATTTTTAAAACTTTTCCATTATTTTGTCTTGCAGTAATAATTCAGTATTACCAAAAGCCAGTCTTAATCATCAGAAATCCAAGGTTCCAAGGTTGTATTATTTCTTTTAAGGTGATTTCTGCTTCAGCAACATTAAATGGACATTTCACGTTTTTATTTCCAGAAATGATCCAGAAAAGTTCAGAATTGAAATCTCAGGGTATCTACTCCCACACTGCAGTAACAGTTCTGTCCTGTTCTAATGCAGAGTACAAGTGCATCACTGACCAGCGCGAGCGACTGGAAGAGACTCTGCCACTGGTGTTGGGTCTCATCCTGGGCCTCATCATCATCATCACCCTCACAGTCTACCACTTCCACCTCAAACTGACCGCGCAGCAGCCCCAGCTGCCCCGGGACCGCTCCCTCTACAAGAACATGTAAAGACTCTATGCACCGTGGCCCACGCCCACCATCTGGAACGGGCCAGTACCTGTCTCGAGACCTTATGAGCTTCCCTAGCTTTCACGTCTGCTGCCTCATGTTTTCATCCCTGCATTTCACGTTGGGTTAGTTTCCTATTCTGGTTTGTAGATTTATTTCCGGTTTTGCACATGTGTAATGTAAAAACAATCATTGCTATATTTGATCATAGATCATCATGTTGTGTGCCATAATGTCAATCAGTGTGAAGTGTACCAAACTAAAGATAAAGAGGCTATATAATGAAGATATTTTAAGATTTATCATGCCACATGGCTGATGCAATGAAGAATTCAACCATGCAACACGTTGTGTGCAAAAATTATATTCAAGAATAAATTATTTTATGTGTGTCCATTTCCCTAGTTTATACTGTGTGAGGCTCAAGCACACACATACACACACACACACACACACACACACACACACAGAGCAGATGCACTTTAGTTTGCGTAAACCTTAATATAAAACTTAAAAATTCATGTACAGTGGTTGAAGTGAGGAAAAAAATCACAAAAAGTGAATAAATGAAAAATCAATGTGAGCTGTCAGAAGAACAGCTAAAGTAACTCACTATTAGATATATCCTGAATGCATCGCACAGAGTAAACAGTGAAAAACAAAATGACAATCAATAGTAGAGGATGAGAGGAGTGATTAATGCGTGTGCGGTATGGTGCTTCTGAGGCTGGAGAGATGGAGTATTGATCCGAGTCCCTGACTCCAAGCTTGTATTGGAAATGTGGCCTAACTGAAAATAGATGGTTGTCGTTGTCTGTGTTGGCACCATGACCTATAACACCATCATTCATCCTGAGTCCCTAACGTTTTACTATTGTACTATTCAGTGCCGTCAAATGCAAAAAAAACCCCAAAAAACTCCCTCAACAAATGACATTTTGTTGATTTTTTTAAGTGAAAGAAAGTATAAATGATCTACCGAGAGCACACGTAACTATGGCATATTTAATGAATCTTTGAAGTTAACATACTGGAAAAAATAACAATTCCATAACTTTTGCATTTTGTACATGTATTTTCCCCAGCATGTTATGATCAGCAAATACACAGTAACTGTGTATTATAATAACTTATTTTCATTTAAAAAATAAAATGTAGTTTGTCCAGAGGTGCGCAAACATCTGCTTAATAAACGAAAAAAAAAAAATCTGCTCTGAATGCAAATAACAGCATTGCAATTTATAAGGAACTTAAATATCTACATAGAAATACATACATTATAAAATACAGTTGAATACACTTCATAAGAAATACACTTTATCAGTTCTGATGGGAAAATGAGGACAGAATAACTGGTGTAACCGGCTGTTTCATAACTACAGTTAACCTTCATTTCCACCTTTTCTAAATGCAAATGTTTGAATGTGAATTATATGCTGTGCGCCTACTTACAGCATGTGTTAATTATGTTTCCAATTGACACGGTTCAAATGATGGTGCTATTCTTAACCTGCAAGCTTGCTGCGCATTAGAGGTTTACACGCTAGACCTGAAAGAAATCTGAGCCATTTCTGTTCGCTCTTTTTTATTGAAACCAGTTTTACTGATGGCACACATGCAAGATCACTGTACAAGCGACACTACAGTTAGGTATCCCCGTTTGAGCCCGGCCGTTCGTCAGGTTTTGTCAGAAGCAGACAGGATGATGTCGGTATTTACAGATCACAGTGACTAATGGGAGCAAAACAGGACCAGCGGTGCCACCGACAGGGAGATTAGTACTGAAATGAAAACGCATTGCATCAAACACCAATATTGCTAGATTTTTAGATGAGTGTTTCTTGAATGAGAGTGAATTCTTAAAGGTAGTAGCCATGTGTAAGTATTTTCAAAATAAAAGACATTGTATATGTCCGTTCACAACAGAAATCTGTGCAGTCACCAAGCGTTTGATATCAGGAGAATACACAGGTGTTGGATTATTGCTTGTCTGGTACAGCCCGCTAGGATGACGCAGCCAGCATCGCTCTTTTTGTAGGGATTCAAAAGGAGAACGAAAAAGAAAAAGGCCACAACTAATGAAAAATAAACCTTTCAGTCCAAAAATAAATAATACTTTAAAACAGCATACAAAACTCTGGCAACACCTCTCTCCACACTGACTTGGAAGTTCTGTCTACAAATGTAGGATAAATAAATATATTCAGGTTTCTCCGACAGTTAAGGGTGTGTTTAGTGAGGATATTTTCTCATTTCTTAGTCAAAAATGGATTATAAACAGTAGGAAAGATCTCTCGCAGAAACTCTTCGATTCTATTTAATACTGCCCATATCACAATGGTTACATCACAACAAAATACTGCTGATTATCAAAACTGTACAGAAAAACTTACAATTCCTCTAAAATACATTTTCACTGTTAGTGTGAGAAGAAAAGTGGAAAAAAAAGAGAAGCCATCTGTCTCTCAGTAGTGTAACAGCCTCGTGTCCTCTATCAAAAGTAAAATCTGGAGCTTGGCCCATCGTTCCTCCTCCAGCCCGTTACCCTCTTTAGCGTTCATCTGTGGCCATCGTTCACCTGCGGCCCATCAGCACCTCAGCCTGGCAGGCTGACCACTGCTTCACACCGCCCTAAACTCTAGTCTGCGGCTACTACAGCACGACTTCGGACAGGGAGTCAGGACGCACAGCCTAGAGAGAGAAAATACTGCACCAGACACATCACCCCCATAGAAGTTTCACTAGCTGTCTAATAAAGACTTCGGAGTCAAACACCCACTGCTGCAGCCAGCAGCGCTACTACAGGCCAAAATATATCCACCTCACTGTGGTATTCTTTATTTATTTACTGATTTGTATTAATAGATGCTTTCTTATTTGCTTTTGTTTCATCTAAACTATATACGGTTACAGGTGTCAGTGTCTTTTATCCACAAGTTACATATAATCAGGAATCTCTGCACGTTATACTAGGTGAAGTTTGTCGCCGCCCTGCTGGCTGGAGCTCAGCGGTGCCTGTAGTGCCTCATGAGAGGCACTATACAGGAAGGAGGTCCTGAGAGCTTGAGGAAGGGGTGCTGGAGGAGTTCTTGTGCTGTAGCGCGCTGTGAAGGTTCCCTCACCAACATCATGTCCAAAAAGGCTCGGAGGACTGATGATACCTGAGGAAGAGGAGAACAAACGTGGTAATTGGAAGCAAACTGACCACTGATCTTGAATGATTGGCACAGTTTTCTCCTTACTTCAAATCCAAGTTTAGTTCAATGTCTACTGTTTGTTTCTTCAGTTTTACATTCAATCTGATCTGTAACGCTAACAAGTAATAAGACTACACAAATTATAATCAAGCAAATTGAATGCTTAAACCAGGGTGTCCGTTCTGTTTTAATATAATACCTTAATAAAACAGCAAAAATAAAGAAACAAAGTAAATATAATTTCCAACACACCCTAGAACAGCTCTAGCTAACAGCTCCAACCTTAGATGCATATATTGATTATATGCCGTGTAAACTTTTTTTTTTGGATCATCTATGTATTTAAAGCTCCACAGGCTTCTGCACCACTTGAAGGACCTAGTGGTCAGGACCGTGCCCCTGAGATCAGAAGGTTGCAGGTTCAAGTCCCAGTTAGGGTTCCACTGAGGTGGTACTGCTCCACGTGTGCACGTGTAATGGGTTAAACGCAGTTTTTGATTGAGTGTGTTCACAATGACAAATGTTCACTTTCGCTTTACTAAACCCTCACCTTGTGCGATTCTTTTAGTCGAGGAGGGAGGTTGTCTCGTATTCTCCTCATGGCCTGCAGTGGAGGCTCGTTGAAGTAGGGTGGCTCCCCATCCACCATTTCAATCACCATGATGCCCAAAGACCAAATATCCACCTAGAAAAGCATGTCAGACATCTGCTCATTTTCTGCATCTGTTTTTTTCCAGCTGTGCGTAGCTGTGCTAACAGGCACAGAAATATCTTCTCTTCAGTCGTCCTATATCTATTTACCTCTGTGCCATATGGCAATCTGGAGATGACCTCAGGTGCCATCCAGTATGGCGTTCCAACCAGGGACTTTCTCTTTGGAACTTCTTTTGAGACTTGGGCACAGAAGCCAAAGTCAGAGAGTTTTATCTAAAAAATATATATAACAGAGAACATCTTTAAAAACAAAATGTGACATAATAAATAAAGTACCAGATTGTTTCATTTTAACATATTATTGTTTTTTATTTTTTTATTAAATGTTATTTTATTTTATTTTATTAGCATAAACCTAAAAACATTAATGTATAGCTAAAATGCATCAGGGATAATTATGGGATACTTCTTTCAGATGGGGTCACATGTAGGGCAAAATTCTCGGCTTATTAGCACATAATCACTCTTTCATTCATTATGTCTTTTCGCCTAATTAGGAGTTGGGTGACAAGAATTAATTACTTGTAATTCTCTAACTTGGTAATTAGCCTTGATTACTTTTCCTCTTAGGTTTGAAAAAAAAAAAACGGAGGTTCTGCATGCAGCGAGCAGACAATGACATGTGAGCTGAGTTATAGTTCTGTTACTTCACTCTTCAATCTTTCTTTCATCACTTCACACAATCTCAGCAATAGTCTGCATCTGTTATCTACCCCAAAATGAAAAAAAATAATAACAGTATAAATTCAGTATATAATCAGTAAATGTACTGTATACCATTCAAATGATTTCACATTTCACATTCACATTACAAGCATGTGAAGCGGAAAAGATCAGATGTACAGTTCATATTAAAGACCTTTTCTAATCAGATATGTGTCACTTTAATATGTGGACTTAAATATGATACTGACACGTATCTGATACATGTTCATTCAAGCCTAATGAAACTGGTCAGATCAGAATTCATGTGTTGAATTTGGCCATTTTTAGACTTTTCATCTTAGTCCCAAACAGCTGATCAGCCAAACTCATGAGATTATAGTCTTTAAAGCCATGTGCTGTTTGTTTATTTTGTGGTTAATGCCATGATGGCTCTGCAAATGTAGCAACTGAGCTGAGGTAGAAATGGGTCACATACTAACGTCAATGTAAACTGTATAGGCAAAATCCTAATTGTGAAACCAGGCTTTTAATGTACATGTAGCCATAAAAAATAAAAAAAAATAAACAGATGCCATACAATTTGAGTGAGTCGGTGAAATGTGAAATAATCACAGTGATGTTTTCCAATATATATATATTTTTCACATTTTTAAATCATTTTTTTGTCTTTTCTTATTTAGGTTTGCAAAGACTCTTAGATGTTAGTAAACTGGGCACCAGCAGCATAGAATTCTCAAATACCGCAAGCACCATCATACCAAAGACCATTATTTGTAAAGGCAACTTACTTGACAATAAACTAAATTCTGCTTTCTATATTATATTATAATATAATTTTGCATTTGCATAAATAAAGTATTTGATAGAATTTTATTGCAATAAATGTTTGATTAACCAATAAAACAACTAGTAAAAATGAATTAAAATGGATTACTTGGGCAATGGGCTACTTGTTACTGTGCACTTTATATAGTTACTATACACAAGCGGTTAGTATTGGCAATACCATAATATACACACAAAAGTGCACATCATATTGACCAGCCTTAGCTTACACCATTTTGAGTGAAGAGCCATTTTGTATAAGACACTGTAATAGCAAATGTTCTGTAGACTCACCCTGCCATCACTAGTAAGAAGGATGGAGTCACTCTTTATGTCTCTGTGGATGACGCCTTGTGTGTGAAGGTACGAAAGGGCTTTTAACACAGACAGACACACTGTAGCGATCTGCTCTTCGTTCATCCTGCCAGAAAACACACAAAAAACACGATGAGATGCCATATGGGAGATACAGTGTGGACAACTGCTTCAAAAACAACCAGAATTGAGAAATATATTTATCTCAGCTCAACTCCTGAAAACGAACCTTAATGTTCAATAGTTGCCCTTAATGGAATAGTTCACCAAAACAAAAAACCTTAAGGTTGTGCAGACTTCAGGATGTAAATTAAGAAACAGTATGACTTGCTGGTAGAAACTATAAATGAGTGGGTTGAGAGATGATTTGGGGCACATTTAAGCAAGTGATTTTGGTGACTATTGACTTGTAGTGACTCATAGATCCAAGTTTGGCTCATCAAACACATCTGGGGAAATGGAAAGTTAAATACATTCTACATTTTTTGCAGTTTCTTGGAGAATAAAGGATTAAATCACTCCTCTCGCCCACACAGGTAGGATCAATGCATTACACCAACCTTATCATTACCAGGCCTTGTACATCACCAGAACAATAGCAGAAGAACAATGGCTGGCCATGTTTGTGCAGGCAGCAGAAGATGCAAGCACGTCTGAATGAGCAGACCACTGTGTGTAGAGCGTGAACATGATGGCCAGCTGTCTGCTACTCATTCTCTCTCTCTCTCTCTCTCTGCCTGGGGCCTGCTGCTGCACTCGAGAGGAACTTATTGTTGTAGCATTTGTTTGCTGATGCCCCCACACTCCAGAGAAACCTGCAACCCTTACTGAGGAGCATTTTAACAGCTACATAGCTGCTGTATATGCCTACAACTATTCTTTCTGCATAAGCAGAGACTGTGTGGAAGAATCTGTACACAAATCTATTGCATCAAGGCCAATAATGTTCACAAATCTACAAAAAAGGTCATAAGAAATCTGCAGGAACACACACCTCTCTATTCTCTCAAATTCAACACTCATTGTTTGTGAGAACATTCATTGACTTGTAAAAACTGCAAAAAATAATGTGCTTTCAACTAAAGCTCACTCTAAGTCACAAGGGAAATAAATAAGTACAATATACACATTTTGGGAAAATAAAGAAAACCCAGTACACGGTTTAACAATTCAGCAAAACAACAATTGTATTTTTAAACAGAACTATAAAATACCTTTGCCTGTAAATATGTTTTTCTGTTCCTCCCTAACATTAAACCAATGTGCTTTTAAGAACTATATGAACTATGCACAATCAGATATCAGACTTAGAAGAAAAACACAAGGGTAATTACACAGTAAACATGACAGAAAAATGATATTTCTAAAACCCTTTAGATGTGATTGAACGAGCCCTTAACAAAACAAAATAATATGCATACACAGTAGAGATAATAATTAAAAGTAGATTTTCCCAGTTCACTAAAAGCTCCAGGATCTTGAAGGGTAATCCAGTCACTGGAACAAGTCTGATAGTTCTCCTTGTTTTCAGTGAGCACTGATGTGATATACGATGGCATATGGTTCCTGGGAATAACATCAACAGCCACATTCCAGTTCTGAGACATGTTATAGGATTATATTCTCTTATTCCTTTATTCTTTTACATTTTTTCACTTCATGTATGAATGAACTATATTATATTAACAGTCATATACTGATCTGATTCACAGCGGTGTGAAAAAGTGTTTGCCCCGTCCTGATTTCTTATTTTTTTCCATGTTTGTCACAAATGTTTTAGATCATCACACAAATAAATATTAGTCAGACAACACAAGTAAATACAAAATTAGTTTTTTTTTTTAAGTGAAACATTTTATTATTAAGGGAGAGAAAAAATCCAAACCTACATGGTCCTGTGTTACAAAGTGACTCCACCATAAGAAAGAGAAAGGATGGCATGGTAGAGTGAAGAGACGAAAACCACTGCTGAGCAAAAAGAACATTAAGGCTCATCTCACTTTTGCTAGAAAACATCTTGAAGATCCTGAAACAAACTTGGGTTCTGCAGCAGAACAATGATCCAAAACACACCAGTCCACCAGTCCACCTTTGATTGGCTGAAGAAAAACAAAATGAAGAGTGTGGAGTCTAGTCAAAATCCTATTGAGATGCTGTGGTATAACCTTAAAAAGGTGGTTCATGCTCGAAAACCCTCCAATGTGGATTTTATTATTTCTCCCTCAATAATAAAATCCTTCACTTAAAAAACACATTTTGTGTTTACTTGTGTTGTTTTGACTAATATTTAGATTTGTTTGATGATCTGAAACATTTAAGTATGACAACAAGGAAAAAAAAAGAAATCAGTAATGGCCAAACACTTTTTCAGACCAATGTATTTCATTGTTATATTGATATATTTTCTACACTTTTCATACTTGTATGTGTTAAAATAAAATGTACTCATAGTGCAAGGACACTCATATATTAGAGTTTTAATGACATAGTGTAACCGCCTACATAAACGATACAATCCTTTGCCTTTGCAAGACAAATGCACAGAATATTTTATATTTTTATAGATTATATTTTTATAATCTTGTGAACATTCAGTTTTTACAAAAGATAAAAAACAGACACATAATGTACACTCACATACACCTATTACAATTTATCGCCCACCATTGCAAAACAAATGTACCACTGTCACGAGCCTGGTTTATAATTGATATCTGCATGTTGTTTGAACATCCCACACGTGGTAGCGCATTTGGCAGCTTTGGCAGCCGTCCAGTAAACAGCTGAGGAAAGCACATCTTCAACCACGAGCAAAAAAAACACAGCATGCTTCTCACACAATGATTGTAGTGTAAATGTGCTGTTACTTCTAATCAGTATAAAACACCAACCTCTTCCTATAGAATTGTAATATAATGCACCAGTGCAGTGAACCTCAGTGCAGTGAAATCATTTCTTCCCTTGAAATGGCAATAGCTACTGCACCATGGAAGCATCTGTGCCACTTACTATTACACTTACAATTGTGATCTAATCTTTGAATATAGTTCATTTACTGTGAGCAACCATGTGTCTCTAAAAGGGCTTTGTTGACACCTTTTGATCAGTTCATATTTCAATTTGGCTCTCTCTCTCTCTCTCTCTCTCTCTCTCTCTCTCTCTCTCTCTCTCTCTCTCTCTCTCTCTCTCTCTCTCTC
>JBBIGC010000152.1:6334783-6352933 GCA_037576955.1 Lepidarchus adonis | reverse complement strand
TGTGTGTGTGTGTGCGTGTGGGTGTGTGTGTGTTCATGTGTGTGTGTGGGTGTGGGTGTGTGTGTGTGTATGGGTGTGTGTGTGTGTGTATGGGTGTGTGTGTGTGTGTATGGGTGTGTGTGTGTGTTCGTGTGTGTGGGTGGGTGTGTGTGCGCGTGTGTGTGCGCATGGGCATGCAGCAGTGCACTGGTGAATGTGTGTGAATGGCACACCTGTGGTAGTTTGGATCTCTTCTCCGTTTGGATCCAGCTGCAGCCCGCTCCAGCGGCTGGCCGCGCTTCATCTGCCCGACCCAGGCCAAGATTCCGTGCACCTGCTGCCCTCTCTCTCACTCTCTCTCGCTCTCTCTCTCTCACTCTCCCTTGTCCACTCTCTCCCCGGCCCTCCTCCTCTGGCATGAGTGAACTCCATCCTTTCACATCGTAACTCACCCCATGCAGCTGTCGCCTGTACTGGGTTAGCAACTCACGCCTACTCTCAGGTTTCCCTCCCATCACATGCTCCTCTACAGCTCAGCAGCCGGCAGTCACTGAGGTTGGCCACCGTCCAGTGTCTGTCAACACTGTACTACAGTGAGACAAGCCCCAACACACAACACCAGTCACTGACAATGCAAAAACACCATCGGTGAAATGCAGATTCACAGTAAGTTCAAAACTTTACACAAAATTCGGACTGCTGGACGTAAGCAGGGCTGCTGTCCCTACAATACAGTAGCACCATGGGGCTAATGTGTTTATGTGTTAATCTGAGCTACATGAACTGCTGTTCACAGATTTAAAAACTGACATGTGTATTAATATAAAGCCATTTGTGTTGCAGATAAACATGATACTAGAACAATTCTAATACAATGACATTATATGAAATTTTGTATGTTTCAGTTAGTAGAAAGAATCTGTAATAAAAAAGAGCTGTAATTAAGTCTAATTCATTAAAAACTTTAGACTAAAATAACTTTTAGAAATGAATAACATCAGAAATAAAATTATGATAAAATTAATATCCACAATGCCTCAATTTTTTTCAAATGTAGTAATCACAAACACACAAACACAAAAATTCAAGGCAGGTAAAAATAACTGTTAATAGATCATCAGAGTATATTATTTATCATTTAATAGTGTCCCAAATGACATTAATTATTAATATTATTCAATTAATATTAATTATATAATATTACTTGTAATATTTCCCTCCATACTGTAAAAGTAAAACAACAAAAACGACAAGTGATTTCAAACTGTTGACCAGTAAAGATCACTATCTGTGCTTGTACAATGTAAAGCTAATGCACTACAGCTCTGCTTTACCATCAGCTCTCCAGCCACACAGTTTCAGCGTGAATGCTCTTGCAGCACACCAACCTTAGCTTGCTCTCGCTCACTGTCATCTGCTTCACACACACGTGCACGCGACTACACAACAGAACTCTGGGATTCAGAAGAAGTTGAAGGAATATAGGAATGGGTCTGATATTGCTCTCCTTTGAATAACGCAGATAAAGGTAAGAATGGTTTAAGCCAGCAGCGGAAAGTATGGAGGGTTCGTCCATCTGTGGGAATGGGCCAGGAACGGCACACAGACAGTCTGGCAGCCGCGGGAGTGAGCACATCACTCATGTGTCACCTCAGCGAGTGGAAAAAAGACAAGCTAGCTGAGCGCTTTCTAAAATTATACACAGCTAAGACCCAGTGACTCACAACACGCACCTAATAAGTGCTCCAATCACCCTTCTCGCATTAATAATACTGCATATAAACACAGAAACAGCAGCCAAGATGCCTCAATAAAATTAATTGACAGTAGAAGTAGTAAAATAATGCATCAAGATATTAAAAAACCCTTTCACAGTTGACAAGTATCATGATATAAACGTTTCATAAGTTGGAACAGGAAAAAGCCCATGTTAAGATAATAATATACTTTATAAACTGATTTTTTTCACATAATTATAAATATGTCACATAATGTGGATACTTAGGTTCTTTCCGTAATGAAAATTAGGTTTTTTTATGATCCCTCAGAAAAGCATATAGTTATGTAATGTGACAATTTATCCCCTATGTATCTAAATGTAAAAACTTGCGTAAATGCTTATATGTATATAAATGCTTATGTAAATACAACAATACAACTATTTTGTGAGTGGTCCTTGTTCAGTGCCATTCAAGTATTGATCATGTACCTTTTCTTCTAATTTCTCATTTGCCTTCTCATTTTGATGTGTCAATAACATAAACAGTAGTTTTCTTACTACAGTCATCATTCATCATTCCACTAAATGCAAAGCCATCATCCCTTTTACATTGTCATAAAAACATTATACACTGTGAAAAGAGGATAAGGCTGCCAAATATTGTCCAAACATAAAAATAAACAAATTTGACACACACATTTATCTTGTGTATGATTCCACACACTTTAGTGGGGAAAAAAGTGTTTGTTCACCAAGCTAAATGCTATTTTGTCATCACAAGCTCACAGCTCTGCACACCAAACATCTAGGTAAGTTTATAACTCCAGTGCTGACCATCAAGTATGTTACCTACTCCTCCAGACTGATATTTAGCTTTAAATATTAGCTTGCAGTTTCTTAAAGAGTATAAATAAAAGAATGGAAGAATATATATTCTTCATTTAGGCTTCAATGGAAGTTCATTTAAGTTGATTATATTCAAGATAATATCTGGAATCCCTAAAAGGCAGAAGTTGACATAAGGTGTTTTTGAGATTTTGAGATTTGGATAAATAAATAAAAACATTTTATTCACTTGAAGGATACTTTTACAAATTAAAGATTTGATACTTTTTCAATTAAAGTATTTATATGAATTTAGTTAGTTATACTGCTTCCTAATGGGTTAAGGATTTGTTTAGATTTTTAACAGACACTTTCTACACTAACTCCACACACAATTATTTTACTGTGATCAGCATCAATAAGCACATAAGTACTACTCCAGAGTTTGGTGAGTTAAAGTAGACTCCATCAAAGTCCATGAGTAAGATTCTAATTTAAAAAGCTGATGTATATTCAAAGGGCCCTAGCAGACCCCTATTTAGCCCATGGATAAAAATCAGCATTCATATGTCAGTACTGTACATAATTCAACTTTATATAATTAACTACACATCACATTGATTAAAAAAAACATTGTTCTTGTACACTACGGCTTGCTATAGCAAAGCATGCACTATAAACAAGCTTAAAATTCCAGCATAAAAAGTAATGGTCCATATCAGAAGATGGACTTTGACATGTCATGGTGTTAAATATTATTAAATGGAAATGTTTCATTACATGACATGCTTATAGCAAGCCATATGACATGAAGCATTCATATGGGTTCAGTATATAGTCCATATTACAATAAAACACATTAAAGAATTTCACTATGGCTAGAAATATGTGTTCTAGAAGTATGCAAGTATGAAGAGAAGTGCATGCATTTCAGCTTCAGCGAAAATGTACGCATTTATTTGTACATTGCTCTCTGGTGCCATGTTTTTGAGCGTTTCATCACAATGATTTGAAAACTAGCACATACGCCCCTACTCAAAATGCATGTTGTCAAGCAGTGGAAAACAGTAAAGGGAAAATAAAGACAAATAAAAGAAAGGGATAGTGTGGTCGAAGGAGAAAAAAAGATAAAATAGGGTAGGAAAAAGGGCATACTTTTCGCAACGGAGATTCAGCTGACCGGATTTTCTTGGGAGATATCTGTGAAGAGAGCAAGAGAATTAATGTCTTGTTGATCCCTCTTCAGAGATATCTCCTATGACCCCGCAGAAGGCTAAAGTTCTCAATGCATTTTCATAAGACTGCAAGTTTATATTTCCTGAGTGCTACAAAGCCAGTTTTGTAGCCGTCCTCAGTCCTGACCCTTTTCCTTACATCCTGTGCCAGACTGACCACCTTTATTATAATGTGTATATATTTGCATAAAATACAAATTAAAGGCTCATCAGTTTGATGAAAATTCCCTTGACTTTTAGCAGACCCGCTAGGTCATGCATTTTAAGCAATTTTCTCTGGGATTAATAAAGTGTGTTTGATTTTGTTTTAGCATGATATCACATTTTACATTACAATCTATGGCATGTTCCTAAAACATGTGATCATACTGAAGCTTTAAAGCAGAGCTGCCCAAATCTGGTTCTGGAGGCCTAGTCCACTGAAGTGATCTGCCTCCTCAAACACACCTGGTTCAACTGACCTGTTAGTTGCTAGGTTTAGTGAGAATGTCCAAGGAGGAGAACTGCAATATTGTACTGAAATAGGTCCTCCAGGACTGGATCTAGATGTTTTTCAATTAAATCCCTATCTGCTGAATGTATAGCAAATTGATATTTACCACAGATGGTATTTTAAATGTCATTTTTTGTAAGAACAGGAAACTCATTGGCTCTAAACACACTAACAGGATTCATGCAACAGCTGCTGTGTTCCACCAGAACAGACATTTTCTTATATCCTTCAGCCTAAGCCATGGAAAGTTGGAGAATAATGGCTGTAGTTTTACATTAGTTACACATTTCAAACTTTTATTAACAGAATTCAGCAACTGCTGATGTTATCTGTTCTTTTCAACATACAGTGAAACTGAAATGAAGTGAAATAAAGTTGTTTGTGGCCCTTAGTTAATAGTCACTAGGCCTTCCTTTTCATACTCCCCATATTCTCACGCAAATTTGCTGTCTGTTTGCATGCATTAGTTATGAAGTTAATAATTTAAGACTCGCAGCCAGAAAACTAAGCAAATCTCTTTTGTCTCTATCTCATTTTGAGCTGCTTTTGCAGTCCCAGAGGACAGCTTACAAACCTCGTACACAATGTTTAATAATATCTCCCTTTCATTTTTCAGATAGTCAAACGTAATGAAGAGTAATATTAAATTGTGTGATAAAATAATCATGGTGCGGAAAATTCATTCAAACGCTGAAATAAAGCAAATCTTCTCAGTCTGTAGAGTTGCTGTTTGAATAGTGACAGTAACACACACAAGGTGTATAAGCACAGGACAAAGAGCAAAGCTACACACAGATGCAGAGGCAGGGCAACATGGACAGCAGAACAAGGCAGGACAGGGAGGCTACACTGGTACTGGCTATTGGTGGGAACACAATGGACAACATATCCCCTTTCCAAAAATGCTGTACATTAACAAACACTGAACACAGATTACAGTATTACATTTAAAAATGTACCTCTTACAGATCTTAAAAATCCATGTTGCATTCATTCCTAAGACTGTTCCTACATAGTCTGATTGAAAAAGCAAAAAGGAAGCAGAAATGTGAACCAAAATCACACACCAATGTGTTACAGTTTAACACTGGACGTGAATGAAGATTAGATGTGTGAAGTCAATAACAGCTGAGCACTTCTATGCAGTCAAAAGAATTTTATTACTAACAATTTAAAAATATGTTGATATTAAAGGCATAAAATCAGACATACACAATTTCTCACTTACTACAGATGTAGTCAGAGAAAGCCGAGATGTTTTTCATGTGTAAAATTATTTGGCAAAATGTAGAAGTCAATAGTCATCGGCTTAGTTTTTATAAATACACTGTCAAACTGCATCCAGCTCTTCATTAAGATCAGCAGACTTTTCAGTAAGATTTGACTGACTTACTGTCTAACTGTTAGATAACACCACGAAACAAGCACTGTTGTGTAAAATGACTGCCCACAGAGGTTGACTACAAGTTAAAACTTTGCTCATTTTTACAGCTTACATAAGTCAAACAAGTCTGCAACAACTTATGAAAAGCTGGATGCACAGTAAGTGAGCTGAGGGATGTATTTATGAAAAAGATTTGGGGAACTATTGACATCTAATAGCATTGATTTCATTAAAGAAGTGGAATTTGGATTCCAAACATTTATCACTAACCAATTTTCTGGGGTAAGTAAAAAACGAGGTAATGCATTTTCTATAGGTTCACTCTGATCTGAATGAACCGAAATAGGATGAATAATTAAGTTTTTGTTTTTTGTTTTTGTTTTTTAGATTACAAAGAGTAAGAAAAATGGATAAATTCCAAAAGTATTTTCACATTTCTGCATCCGTTTAACATGAAACATCCTCTAATAATAAGGCAGTAAGTGCAGTAGGCAAGACGTTCAGAAAAGAAAGGTGCAATAAAGATCAAAACATAGAGCAATGTGACTGTTCTGTACCTTCATAGGTGCTAACTGGATGGGGGTGATGTAGGAGGGGTCCACCATAGGTTTGGGTCGGTTGGCCGTGTCTGCCAGCAAGCTCTGCCATTGCTGCGGCAGTCCGGTGAACTTCTGCTCTCGCGGATCGAACCCGGTGTGCACACGATGCTCAAAGTTTGAGGGGGCCGAGATCTCCAGCCTCTTTTTCTTCTTTCCAAACATGTTGGAAAAGCTGGACAAACCTGAAATCACACAGAGAGAAACTATAACAAATAACTTCAGAGCTTAAAAATCCATCTAATGCTTCCAATGGTATGCTTCCATATATGGTTATGTGCACCTGGTCAGTACTTTCTTTCATTTTATCAGAAACACATCAAATATATGTGTACTTTCTATGCACCGGTATTTGAACTTTGCAGGTTTACAATTACTGAGGCAAACATCAGTGACAAACCATACACACAATAACAGGCACCTACCACGACACTCAGTCACTACTGTACTGAGAAACTGTACAACCTTTCCCATTGTTAGATGAGATAGATAGAAGCTGACAAGCAGATGGGCACCCAGTCAGTAACTGTAAACATCATATTTAGTTTGTAAACTAATAAATACAAACAACAAATACAGAAAAACCCACAAAGTAAAGTACTGAAGGACAGCTGTTTATATGATGGAGTGGATCAGCTGTAGTGATCAAAAATTGAAACTAATGTTTAAAAACACATTGCCCTATATGCATAAGGGCATAACTTATACTCACTCACTTGTGTTGCTTGAATGAAGGTTCCTAAAAACTAAATTATTGCCTAAGTAGCATATTCAGTGTTTTGTAAAGGAATATATTCCTGTTTGTTTAATAAATCTCTAATTATACAAGGCCTGCAGTCCAAGTGCTGCAGTTAATGAAAATAGGGTTGATAACCAAAATTCATGTCCACAAATTCAGTAATAAGCTAGCTTATTAGCTTGTCTATGACATATATCTAAATGAGCCTTTAGAACTTTTAAGAATTTAATAAAATTAAATTAAATTAATTAAAGATTACTTGTACAAGTGGTAATACTGACCAATTAACCATAAAAAAAACAATAAAATAACAGTTTTTTAAAGTTAGAAGCAGTTATTTACTGCTAATCTACTGTTATCCACAACTTGCTAGCCATTTAGCTAAACTATCTCTACAAAATATAAAGAGCAGTCTCTATAAATAAAATCCAAGGCTTAAAATCAGTTTTCAGCTAACATGGACACTGGAAGTTATGCTGCTAAAACAAATACCGGTATAAAAGCAAGCCATCTCAGTTCAACTAGATAACTTTCCTAATGTGCATAGCAGCAGGCTAGCAACCAGAATAGCACCATAAACTAGCTGGCTAAAATTATGACACAAAAATGTGTTTCAAATAATCTAACATGACCATAAAGTTGATGTGGCTCATTACCTCTGGAAAATATCTAAAATAAATGGAATAGGGAGTGTTACACTGTATTACAATAAAATTGTTCCTTTTATGTTTAGTGTAATTTAAGATTGGTTTAACAATTAATCATTTATTTACTAAAACACAATTTACAATTTTTCACTTCAATTTTCATGGTATGGTATATACCTATATAATTCAGCTTTTACAAGTTTTAAATGGGAAAGGTTAATAACAATAACGACATCTAACCATGCAGACAATTTGTGTTTTGGTATTTTACTTATAGCACTCAAGCCTCAGTACAGACTAAAGACTAGGGGCTTGGGTGAAGAAAAAAAACTGCATTCAAAGTGTAATTGAAATAATGGTAAAATACCGCTACGTAACTTTGCTGAAATCTTCTAGCATATATTTTAAGTATTTCAATTATAAACAGATTTAGAAGTTACCATTAGACTGTGTTTATTCACATATAATAAACTTTTTTTTATTATAAACAGAATGCAAGCTCTTAGAATTCAAATGTTTGGGTCCAGTGAAAGGAAGAGTTTGCTCTTCACCTGTGCCATGACAAGTCTCTTGAATAATTCATGATGATGGGGGTCAGAGCGATGGGATGGTAGTCATCTATCTGTCTATCTGTCTTTGGTACATTTCAAAAAAGACAAATTCAAAAATTATAAGATTAAAATGTTCAGTGATCAAAAGCATCTTAAGGCCTTGACCTTGGTCGGCGACCTTGCTATGGTTTTAGAATAGAATAGAACCTTATTGTATGAATGTATAAGAGTTTTTCAATATCTCAAAACTCCAGAATTGTATAAAAACTGTACATGATCTACTACAAAGTTCAGGTTGATATATACATTTAGTGATACACTTAATGAGGATTTCATGTTTGGCTTCTGTATGTACTGTATATACAAAAATAACATGTTTAATCTTGTCAGTTTCGTAGCAACAGAACGTGTCAGTTGCAGTGTGAATCTATTTATTACTGTATGAATACATAAGCCAATCCTGATATATATAACCAGAACCTTTGGAAATAAGGAGGACTGACCACTCCTTGACCCCTTTGTGTTTTCAATGCTGAATAGATCTCAGTGTGTTGGTATCATTCGCTAAATTTGTTTGTCACTGTCATTCAGAAAAACAATGCCATCCTTCAGCTCATACACACCGGGTTCTGCCCTGTGCCAGGCTGACCTACACACTGCCAGCTGTGCTGCCTGTACACCCACACAGACAAGAGACAGCTTTTGTATTTGAGAGTGCATGAGAGAAAAATCAGCTTAGAAAAAGCTAGAATATTCTTTTTTTTAACACAGACAACATTCACACACGCTCACACCTATGGGCAATTAGAGTAGTCACTCAACCTAAATCACAAACCTTTGGGCAGTGGGAGAAAACTGCAACACCCAGAGGAAACCCACATGAACAATGGAGGGCTTGCAAACTCCACACAGAAAGGTACCTGTGGCCGACCTGGGGATTAAGCCCAAGACCTTATTGCTGTGATGCAACAGCACTAACCATTGCACTAAAATGAATGTTGTGTTTCTTCTAAGTTTTGGCTTCTATGCTATTACTAATGCATACATAGCTTTATTAGTTCTGGTCCAGTGACAGAGTGAAACAAGACAACTCTCAAATTTTGTCAGTTTTGTCTGTTATCACTATCCATCAGGTAATGTTGTTTCAGTTGTCTGACAAAGGATCAAGCCTGCGTAAGACCATTTCATTTTCACTAGCTGGTTTAAAAAAAGAAAAAAGAAAAAAGCAGCAGCACTACTGCAGTACTGTCTGTCCTTCAATAAATATCCTTTACTTTTACTGTACTTTATTACTTTTATTAACACTTGTCTTTCCTTTTTATTAACACATCACTAATAGTGTTTTCAGCATTTTCCATCCTTACTGATAGCAGCCAGATACTGAAGAGCTTTGGCAGTCAATTTTATTGGTGGAAAAATGCACAGGGATGCAAGAATATTCTGCCTTTAAACTCATCCTATATGTTAAGAGCACATTACAAGTCACATTTTGAAACACCTTGATTTCCTTAATGAGTAAAACTCTTTAGGGGCCTGTCTTCTAAGTAAGGGGCCCTTCAGATTCCTCTGTAAGTATGACCCAATCTGTAAAAAGGGGTGGCTCATTTGGCAATAATGGAATCCTTCATGGCTCCCCCTCATACCACCAAATGTCTGCTGTGGTTTTGCAGGATGCAGCAAACCACTTGCCTCTGTCTCTGTGAGAGAGAGACCCCCAATTTTTTGTTTTGACACCTAAGGGCCTTCCTATAAAAACACCATAAGCTGGGCCCAGAGGCAAGTCTCACCTTGATGATCATTACTTCCCCCATAAAACACAGTGCACATTATCATGCCACTACAATACATTAAGACACGGTGGGTAAGTGATGAGGAAGTTGCTTACCTGCTGTTTTTTTCTATCACTTTCCTTGCAAAGGAATTTAAGCGCAGGATGGAGAGTGGGTTTTCCTCACTCTCACCTGCACTTGGGTCTTCTAATAACTCCATACCAGGAGTATGTTGGTACATTACATCAGTAATATTTGCCGTTTTAGAGATGCTCAAATTCAGTCTGACTCATTTTTTCTGCTTCCAGGACATCAATTTCAAGAACTGACTGAGCACCTGGTGCTTCATATGTCCCAGCTCCCTGTCAAATGTCAATGTAACGAACTAACTTAATGACGAGGCTTTGTTATAACAGCAGTAACAGAGCAACAATGCTGAATACTGAGGATGACAAAGTGACTTTACCTCGTACGTGGTCAGGTAAAGTGTATTGTAAGATTTCCAACATTCACTTGAATCTAGACCTGAATCAGTGAATTTCTGAATGATTAGTAAAAATCTGAAATGCCACTGAGATTCACTGACCACTTGCCAGCTCAAAGCAGACAACAAACATTTACATGTGCTCCAGGCCCTCAAGCTCATCTATGAAGCATCTGAGACTCAACCTGAGCATTGAAAAGCAGCAATGTGTTTTGCATGAATGGAGGACTCTGTCTCCCAGCAACACCTGAGAGAGCTGAGTGGATGGCTCTCTGCATGAGAGAAAGTGAATAATAACATAGCGGCTCATAGAGCTGATTAATGGAGTCTTTCTCATTCAATTTGCTCACTCTAGCTCCAGGGGAGTCATTGGGCATGATTTAGTAGTAGAGTAGAAAGCAGGGTGTCAAGGAAGCACATGGTTTTATAGGAGGAACTAGCTTCAAGCCAAATATACAGCAGAGGTGGTGAATGGACTGGCCAAGCAGAGGATTCCCTGCAAAGGGATATTATTAGGGCTGCCTGATTTGAAAAAAAAATCTAACAAAAAAACATATTGTGGTTATACAGCTGCATACAGTGACTGATGCATGACTTGGAAAGGTGACATAACTACAATTGTGCTAATAAGTTTACATACCCTGAAAGAAGATTTCTTGATATGTGTTATATCTTTCTTTCACTCATGGTTAGTGTTTGGCTGAAGCCATTTATTGTCAAACAACTGTGTTTACTCTTTTAAAATGACAACAGAAACTACCCCAACCCTGATCAAAAGTTTGCATACCCTGATGACTTGACCTGATAACATGCACACAACTTGACACAAACGGGTTTGAATGGCTATTAAAGGTAATTAAACCATCTTCACCTGTGATCTGTTTGCTCGTAATTAGTAGGTGTGTATAAAAGGTCAATGAGTTTCTGGAGTCCTGACAGACCCTTGCATCTTTCATCCAGTGCTGCACTGATGTTTTTGGATTCTAAGTCATGGGGAAAGCAAAAGAATTGTCAAAGGATCTGTGGGAAAAGGTAGTTTAACTCTATAACACAAGAAAGAGACTGTAAGAAAATATCAATTGAGAATGGCAATCAGCAGTGTTCAAACTCTGATTAAGAAGTGAAAAATTAGGGGTCAGGTAGACCAACTAAAATTTTAAAAATTGAAAAATTGTGGTGTGGCTGTTTCAGGATAAGGAGGCACTTGAAAGATCGACTGCATGGTCGCATTGCCATAAGAAAGCCATTACTAAACAAATGCCACAAAGTATGTCACTTAAAATAAACCAAACAGCACAGAGACAAGCCTCAAAACTTCTGGCACAAATTCATTTGGAGTGATGAGATTAAAATTTAACTTTTGGTCCACAATCATAAACGCTACATTTGGAGAGGAGTCAACAAGGCATATGATGAAAGGTACACCATTCCTACTGTGAAAAATAGTGGTGGATCACTGATGTTTTAGGAATGTGTGAGCTACAAAGGCACAGGAAATTTGGTCGGAATTGATGGAAAGATGAATGCAGTATGTTTAAAAAAAAACTGGAGGAAAATTTGCACTCATAAGCCCGGAAGCTGCGCATTAGACATACCAAAACACAAGGCCAAGTCAACCTGCCATTGGCTACAGCAAAATAATGTGAAGGTTCTGGAGTGACCATCTCAGTCTCCTGACCTCAATATCATTGAGCCACTCAGAGGAGATCTCAATACGTGCAGTTCAAGCAAGACAGCCCAAGAATTTAAGCTGGGGGCTTTTTGAGAATTGGTAGCTTTACCATCTGGGAAGATAAAGAACCTCATCCACAACTACGACAAAAGACTTCAAGCTGTCATTGATGGGGGCAATACACAGAATTAAGAACTGGGGTATGTAAACTTTTGATCAGGGTCATTTGGGTAGTTACTCTTTTGTTATGATTTAAAAAGAGTAAACACAGTTGTTTAACAATAAATGGTTGTTAAATGTTTTATCATTCATATTCTCTGAAAAATGGTTAAGAAAACATATATTCTATTATATATATGTAAACTTATGAGCACAACTTTATATATGAATTTACAGTTGCTAGATCACATGATAAACCAAGATACACACAAAGTCACATCAGGAAAGTCCAAGATTGGTCAGTATGGAATATAAAAGTTTATATTGTACTTTGCATTATCAGTATTGCAAATGTTAACACTGACAACTGATGACGAAAAGTTCCCATGTAAACAAGGCTTTGTAAGACTATACTATAGGCTTCATACACTATATTAGACTTACATTTACTAAATGAAATGATTGACCCCTAAAAATGTTATTCCCAATGATAACAAAAGCATGGTATAGTCTAAAAATTATTATTTCATAGTGTTACCTCATTAAAGCAAGTTATAACATTCTGTTGACAGTGCAGATTCTAAACCTTGAATGAACAACATATCTGTGTTTGTAAGTAGCAGAGGAGATAGTTATTGTATTTAAATTTGAAGTTATTTTTTATGTGTTCAGTTTTCTGTAAAAACATGTTTGGCCATTTCCTGAGCAAAAAAAAAAAAAAGTAAATCAAATGTACATAATTAATCATGTAACACACTATGTAATTAGTTATACATGTACACAGCAATCAGTAATAACTGTAGGTATGTACGGGTTAAGACGACGTTTGCTGAAATGTCAGTATCTATGGTGTGAACCACTGATGAAAACTTGGAGAACTTGGAGAACATCCCTTAATTCAAGCACATACGTTCTTTCCATGCTTTACATATGTAGCTTCAACTCAAAATAACAGTAGATCGTACACAGCGCTGCATTCCCCACACCTATATCAGCTGCTTTATCTCTTTTCTGCTGACTTGTCAATCACCTCACCTCATCTCCTACGCAATGCGGGCCTGCCAACAGCCCTTTCTTCTTTTGGCCTTGTGCCCACTATCTCCTGTTGGTTAGCTGAATGAGCTGCCAACGTGCCCTGTTGCTGCTTTGAAATCTGTCCACCAAAAGAGCCCTCTTTAAACAGGGACCACAGCCAATAAGAACTAGGATACAAACTCCAAAGAAAATAAACATCAAAATGTAAAATCCTCTGTTGAATAGCACCGACTGTTTTAAAAACACACCATACTACACAGAGACTTTAAAGTGACTTTAATCCAAGGTTACAGAGTAGATTATTAGCTAAGGCTATCCCCCTCCCATCCCCCTCCCACAGGCAGATGAAGGAGTGAACGCTGAAAAGTCCCTGAAAGAGAATCACCTGGCCTGTTGACCATTAAAACTCAATTTGTTGTTGGATAGCCATGCTCAGGCCTACACAATCTATAATTACACTGGATATAAGGCATTAAAGCAATGGTTCAGCAGAAACTCAAATATACACAATATTGCTCTAACAAGATTGATGTCCAAAGTTAGAATTTTTAGACTATACCACAATCCCAGATGCGTCTGCTGATCTTGACTAAGGTTGGAGTAAAGGAAAACACTATTACTATATTATTATTAATACTATTATTATCTCTGTATTAGCAGAAGTATTAGCAATGACCACTACTAGTAAAAATACAAACAATACACTGAGTTTGTTAGGAATTGAAGCTTAAAATATGTTTGGTAAAAGTTGTGGTTATATTAACCACAAAAGACATGTGGTGTCACAGCAGGTTGAGGTCACTACACCAAGTGGCAGAAAGTTGGCGTTCAGCTCTAATGCTACAAAAACACATCTTAAAAAAAAGAAAGAGTTTTTGTGAGACTAATGTAAAGGTATTGAATATGAAATGTTTTTACAGACTGCTAATGGTTAAGAAAATGGAAACAAATGGATCACTGCAATTTCCAGTAACGACTGACAAACAAACGATTAACTGCTTAAATTAAAAGCAGGTGGACTCAACAATGATCCTTACAACTTACCAAAGAACCAGTTGGTCACTGTACACTGACATGTGTGGAGGGGTCTTTATCATATCTGTCAACTGTGATTTACTGATCCTTAAAAACGTACTGAGCCCTCAACAAAATTCCCCAGAAAACAATTATGTCTTTACCTGATGGTTGAACACTAGATAGCTCAGGGCACCTGTCTTTACTTTAACCAGATAATCATTTATTTCACTACCTGTTTCACAGTTCCAACCTTCTGAAAGTACATGATGCAGTGTGTTCCTTTAAGAAAGTGTCCCTCTTTTGTACAGTTCCTTCAGTAGACACTTAGTTTTACTTGATTTTATGACATTGTTTGGTGTGTAAAACCAGACATTGACGAAGTGCTAAAATGTATATCACACAACAGATCAATGTTGGACACAGGACATCTGTCTACACTACTGGGTTCCTTTACCCGTGCAGTTTAACAGCTGCATTTCTGTAGTTATAAAAATACACATAAAACGCTGGAATGATATTGAAAAATTTGCTAAGATGCCTAAGACTGTATAATGCAAATACATTTGAAAAAGGCAAATATATGTACATCTGTCTCTCGAGTCTGATTCAGTCGTCATCTTTACTGTAGAGCCCTGATGCTTGAAGCCTCTGTACAGACAAACACGTCTTTGAGATGAGCTGTAGGAGCCTTGTTGACATAATTCATGACATCAGAGCCAAATTATGACATGTTGCTTCGACAGACAAGGCAAATTTTCCAACTTGACAGCAAAGCACGACTGGACTCTGACAATGCATGTCCAGATTAGATGCACGCTTAATGTGCTGGGATTTGTACTGCTTGTGCCGTAGCTTCGGAAATGCTCCACGCTTAAGGGATTGGGTGGGATTATGGGCAGAAGGATGAGAGTGAAGGGGCTGTCTGCAGTCATACTCCAAATGAAACCTATGACCTAGATGAGTAGGGAAGTCTTGGGAATGGGATTACACAGACTAGAGAGGGTTTAAGGCATCCTAGGCCAACAGTAACGGGAGGGAGATATGAGAGAGTGCAGCTTTGGCCTTTTTCTGCAACAACATTGAATACTCAAGCACATGCAAACACTCATACACACACCACTGAATCTAATTGCAAATGTTACTTCCATTACTACCACTGGAACTGTCGTGCTTTTAACTCAGAATGTTTGAGTAGTTGTTGTTTTTTGAGTGAAAGGTTGTTATATCTGAAGAACCTGGATGATTTTGGTCATTTGATGAGCACACTGAAATTCTTATTTCAAGTTTTTGTTGTTAGCTGCTGCACTGGACGGTCAACAGGTTGATGGACAGATCAGAAAAAGTCTCATAATGAAAACAATGATATTTTAAACTAAAACCAAGAAAAGAGAACACATCACTCCAGTCTTCATGTCTCTACACTGGCTTGCAATTCACCACAGAATTGAGTTTAAGTTCAAAATGTTCAAAATACATGTATCTACTCATAGATACATGAAGATTTCATCATTAAAAACAGCTTTTTGGTCAAATTTATCCAATAAAATAAATGTTCTGTTACAAAGTAAAGTTCAGATGTATTGAAGGCAAATTTTCTAAAACGGATGGGGACACATAACCCCTGCCCCACCAAATCTGTGTCAATGTACTATTATATTTGAAATATGCTGTGATATTGAATTTGATCATCACTTGTATGTAGTTATGACAGTGAGGAATAGCAGTGTGGGCCAATCGGCAGGTCTATAAAGTTTAAGGGGATAACGCCCATGTCCAGAATATGCAATTGCCAGCAGTCATGTGGCCAGGGTTATGGCACTGTAGAGGAAGATATGCACAGAACCATAAGTTCTGTTTGTCCCAGAACCATCTGTCGCCATCTGAGAGACGGCAGGCGTTTCCCGCTCAAAACAGCGCAGTAGCAGTGTGGGAAGGAGTGGACCTGGCTCTTCCCCAGCAGCCCTGCTACCAGCACAAACCCTGTGGCTATTTTAGGTCCCTGTACACATGTGCTGATAACTCACAAGCTTCCCAGCTGCACCCTACAAATCCATTCCATTCCCTATACATGCTCTATTGCAAAGGGCTTAGTTGGGCAGTTGTTACAAACTGCAAACTGACTTATGACAAGCATGCAGCACCTGTAGACTATGCTATGCAGAATTAAAATGTCTCTCCTCACATTACAATTTTATTCTCAGAAAGATCTGTGTGAACATAAAACCTCTATTTGTACCCGATAAGTAAATTAAGCACATAGAAACTGTGGCAAGGTGAGCATAATGGAAATGGTGAGACTGGAATTACTTTTAACTCTGCATACACATGCCACTGTTTCCATTATCCAGTCGAGAGAGTGTGAGCAATAGCTAACAACAGCAAATTATGATTTTAAAAAGTGTAAATGCAATCATGACTCTACTAATCACACTAAAGCCAGATATGGGTCATTTCCAAACACTCATAAACCCCCAAGAAATGCTGTGATATGGCTCGTAATGTGAACACAGCTTAGACACAGCAAAACAAGAAAAATGGCTCCACACTGTGAAGTGCTCATCAGTTGTCACATGACGTCCCTTAATCACTGGAGTATTTACCTCAGTTTAGGATTGCTTGCCCACCACTGAGCTCACCTTATATTGACCAAAAAAAATATCCAAAATGTTATTATGTAGATCTGCACCTTAAATGAGTTTCATCCATCCCAAGATATGAATCAGTTATAGTACTGAGTACTGCAGATGATTCTTGAAGGGTCCCATGCAGTGAAAGTGTTGATACCCCAGGGAAGTCTAATTTTTTCTGACAGTTAAAAAGAACCACAGGGCAAAGGTGGTCAGCTGCTAAAGGGCAAGGGCAGTCTAAACTGAGGGTGACCCGACCAGGTGGTCATCTGAACAGTAGGAAGGCTGCCAAAGCTGCATATACATAAATATGCCTGCGAGTGTCCAACCTTCAATTAACATAAACAATTAAATATAGTACTATAGGTATATTATAGCAATATTTAAATAGTTATTATTACATAATAATAATTATTATATTATATAAAATTATAATTGTAATAAAATTATATAAACATAATTTTAATAAAATTATATAAACATAATTTTAAATGCTGGTAAAAATGGTTCTTTGAAAAGATTTCTTTTCAAATATTTTTTTTTAAATAACCATTCAGTGAAATGTCCTTTGGAAAACCTAAAGTTATTCTTCCATGGTTTCGCTCCAAAGAACCCTTTACAAAACCTTTTGTTAAATTTATGAGGTTTTTTATATGGCCAGGACAACATGCTATGCCACTGCATATGGGCTTACCTGATATCAGATTCATTGTTCCTCCTAAAAACAAAAAGAGTGATCGCGACAGAGTATACAATACCAACTTCCATAAAAAAGTCATCCGGCACATGTATAGAGAGAATCACATTCCCGGGCCCTTCCTCAGTGGAGGTGTGGTAAAAGCCTCGCCCTGGGCGGCTCACCCATGCGCACGCTGATAGTGCCCAATGAGAGATTGGGCAAAAAAAAGTGCCGACGGCAGCATCCTGCTGCAGACAGGCTAAGCCCGGAGCGCCAGCACACAGAGCGGTCTCAACACTCCCTGGACCATACCATCATCCTGCTGCAGCCGTCTGCACCTCTCACCCACTATTCCACTTTCTCCCATGCCTCAGGGCACCGTGGCACCTTGTGTGTGCGTCCACTCACGCGATCACACACACAATATCCGGTTTGTGAGACAGCAAGGACTGCAGCTCTGTCTGTGTGTGTGTGTGTGTGTGTGTGTGTGTGTGTGTGTGCGTGTGTGCGTGTGTGTGTGTGTGTGTGTGTGTATGTGT
>JBBIGC010000152.1:6309311-6321945 GCA_037576955.1 Lepidarchus adonis | reverse complement strand
AATTAGTAGTAGTAGTAGTAGTAGTAGTAGCAGCAGTAGTAGTAGTAGTAGTAGTAGTAGTAGTAGTAGTAGTAGTAGCAGCAGTAGTAGTAGTAGTAGCAGTAGCAGTAGTAGTAGTAGTAGCAGCAGTAGTAGTAGTAGTAGTAATAGTATTGTTACTATTATAACCAAGGTAATATCATTATCAATAGAAAATGATTTGAAAAATTATTAATGTTTTTTTTCTTATCTATTCACAAAACAGATTCTGCACAGAATTTGCATGAACCTGAAATAAGAAATAAGATAATATTTACAACATGCTTTTATCACTAGAAATAACTATGATGTTAAAGTGGTAGGCAAAAGGAAAAGCTAAACATCAAACAATGACTCAGGCAATAAATATAGAAATAAGAGCCTCTTTCTCTTTGCTGGACTTTTGTGCTATTTCCAGCGTCCGTCTTTAAGCACTCTCTTGCCATACAGTCATCTATACTGCATGCGTGTTCACTGTCACTGTGCTGCCCTACTTAATGCATGTGCTGTCCTGGGGTAAACCCCACTGACCCAAAACCAAAATAAATGTTTCAGTTATCATGATATCTCTTATATATATATACAAATGTAGAAGTACTTTTAGAGTTACCCCTACTGAAGTCATATCTCGACAGGACATGGTGATGACCTTAAATAGAAACTCCACTGTTTTCTCACAAAATTAAAGATATCACATAAAAAATTACATAATATTACCAAATATTTAGAGAGGGCTTAAATATATTGCATAATTGCCTAAAGGTCACTTAATAAAAAGCATATGTTAAGTCCTAAACAGAGACAGATGATTGGGGTATTTATATCCCTCTCTGCCTTTTGGCTTGGTGACCTTAGGCTCATGAGTGGCTGTTCCTGATTGTTCAATGCTATTAGCAGTGCTTATCTATGAAGATTGTAGCAGGTTTGCACTGATGTCACATTTCACGTTCCTCAGTGGCAAAACGTACTGCTACATGGTGAACTGGGCTCAGAATAAACAGTTATCTGCTTAAATTAAAAGTAGTTAGACTAGACAACTTAAAGAACCAGAAGTCCCATGAACACTGCCAGGAGAGTGGAATCAGGTTTCATGTGTGATTTTACACCAGGGGAATACATGAAGCCATGTCTAAAACATACAATATCCTAGATTCCTGCTCATATTAATGAGATGATGACAAGGAAGAAACACACACCATGTACTTCCTTGCCATATTACAAACAATAATCTGCTGCTTTGAGCTTTTTTTCTTTGGCTTTTGGCAGTCTGTAAAAACATTCTTGAATCAATCAATCAATCAATCAATCAATCAATCAATCAATCAATCAATCAATCAAACAAACAAACAAACAAACAATAATACAACAGCTCTTTCCATTTAAGATCAACTTAGATTAGGTTTGTTTTCATAAAATCCAAGCTGAATGCTATGCTGCCACTCAGTACAAATTGCTTTTTCTGCCACTCGATAGGTGTAATTGCAGTGCCCTCCTTCTACTGCGACATCACATGCATTCCCTCTATACAATCTGTGTGTGCACCTGAACTGAACACCTGAGTCAGCAATGGGAGTATCTTAAACAAGCTGAAATCACTAAATAGAAGGCGTGTCTGGATACTTTTGAACATATAGTGTATGTTAGGGTTCCCAACACTGATGTTGGAGCACTCCATGTTCTACACATTGTGGTATTTTTCCTGCTTTAACACATCTAGTCTAACTAATCAGTTCGTTACCCAGCCTTACCCAAGCTGATCCGGGTTTCTTCCTTTAAGAAACAAAATAAAATTTATTTACATCATATTGTTGTATATAATGTGCATTATTTAAGACTGAAGTTGAGAACTCCACCAAAAGGTACTAACCTTTAAAATACAGCATAATGCATACTTCCATATACTGTACTATCATGAAAATGGAAACTGCTGCTCTGTGTCATTTATTCATCATCAACTTTTTAAACATATGGTCACATAACAGTGTTTAATGAGAAACTCTTGAGTTTATCAGTAGCCTTTGTTTATTTATGCAATGATTATGCTACTTTCTACCCTTTAACACTCATTCAGAACTTTTAGCTTGAATGTTCCAACTTTATAGTAGTTATTTCAAAATAAAACTTAAATGGAATATTACTCAGTTCACCTGCTAGCCTGTGAGAAGTCTGTCAAAGTACTTGTTAAACAATACCTGCTTCTTACGTACAGTTATGTTCAGTGTGCTTCCATGGCTACAAACATCTCCCTGCTTTATGTTTCCATCTTTCAGAAGCAAAACATGTGGATAAGTATTAAATGGAGTTAATACAGCTTGATTATTTTCATGTATCATGTTATAATTTGTCACAAGACCCCTGAACCATGTCTTTCAAGTTATTATTTATCTAGCCATGTGCTCCTGCTTTGGCCCCACCTCTACCTAATCCTCTTTATCCTGTTCACCTCTTCCTTGTTTCCTTTGTTCCTCCCCTTGTCAGGTGTTACCTGTTACCTTGTGTATTTAGCCCTAATACGCAAGGTATTGACTAATGTGTTGGCACACTTACATTTGTTGCCCACCCACCCACTGCCACAAGTAGCTAATTACTGTCCAAATCCACCTCAACTAATAATACCTGCCCACACAAGCCATGAATTGTTGCTTGGTTACCCAATTTCACCATGGTTCCTCTGGTAGGTCCTGGTAGGTGTTTATAACAAAGCAGATGTTGAATGAATAAATGTTATAGCACTGCTAACTTTTTATATATATATATATATATACTGCTGCCATGTCTTTCTTGGACTAGCTTGCCACTCTGAAGGGCTTTATTGCTAACTTTTAAATTGGGTGGTTTCTTTAGTGCAGGGGTGTATCTCCGCTACTTGAGGGACATTTTGCACAAATTTGGTTATTTTCCTGCTTAAACACACATGATTCTACAGCTTGTTTAATTTAAGTGTGTTGGTTTGATCAGGAGAACTACCAAACTGTGGATCCAGTGGGACTGAAGGACTGCTTTAGAGAATGGTTCTTTGTGTAACTAATAGTTATTCTTGTATGGCATCACTCGTGTCACCACTTTGTCCTGCCCTTATCAATACAAAGTATAGCAGACCATTGTTAAAACAGTAAAACAGTGTGAAAAGAGTCAGGGAAAGAAACTCTGCTACTAATGGTCCAAACTAAGGCCTACATTGGAAGCTGTAAGAGATGGCCTTATGAAACTTCACCCTTCATATGCCATGATAAGGAAGAGATGATGTTTTCTGTGGTGAGTCAGAATGTACTTTAATAAGGGAAGGTTGGAAGAAGGTTCATTATTTGCACATGCATCACTTATAGGAGCACAGAGTGGATCATATAGTATAGAGAGTAGCCATTATTTTCTCTCCAAACCTAGATTGTTCAGTTCTGCTCATCATGGTTGTTTATCTAGTTCTTCAGAACCAATTATTAGAACCAATAATATCTCTCTCTCTGTCTGTCTCTCTGTCTCTTTCTCTCTCTCTCTCACTCTCTCTCTCTCTCTCTCTCTCTCTCTCTCTCTCTCTTTCTTCCTCCCTCCCTCTCCCTCTGTCTCACTCTCTCCTTCAGCATTCTGCTATTTATACATTTAATTGCATACAACCCATCTGCCATGGGTGCCTAGCCTGGAGTGGAGCTCGTCAAGACTCATATTGCTCAAAGTGTTTGGCCTACATAGTGTGTGCATGCTCACCCAACACCATCATCAGCACACTCACACGCTTTCTGTGGCCACAAACATACGTTGTATGGCATGTAAAAGCAACACTCATTCCTTGGTGCTTCATCCTATATAATGTATATCTATGCTCACAGGTAAACAAAGACTGACATGTAGTATTATCTAAGGATAAGAACATCTCAAAATGAACACAAATCCCAATCAGTAGCTAAAACACAAGGACAAGGACATACTTTGACAACATACTATTAGTAGAAGATAAGGAGACTGATTTATAAACACGCAGGAGACAAAATGATCATCTGATCAAACTGTCACCTATTTATGAGGAATAGCAGTTTATCATGAGACTTTGCATGAAGGTGTAAAGCAAATGTTTGGGCAGCGTAGTTCTGTACTAGTGCCAAAGACTGAAGCACTATATTATGGTGGAAATATATCATTTGTCTCTATTCTCATCTTTCACATGCTGTTGTGTTGCTTTTGACAGTTTTGTTGTCCAAAAAGCTAAGAATGCATCCTAATCCAAATCATTCATTAGCATTTGCTTGCCAATAACAAATTCACACAGTACAAGTTGATCTGTTAAAAGAGATCCTGTTGTTCTGGTTTTTGAGTGGCACAGCTGAGGTCTAAATCTTTGTCTTTATCGTGTTTGAACATGTGAGTGTTTTTACCCATCAACAATGCTGGTCTGACAACAACAGCGGAGTCTTCATTTATCTAGTCTTTCAACGGGCCTATCTCTGACCTGTGTGTGTGTGTGCGTGCGTGCGTGCGTGCGTGCGTGCGTGCGTGTGTGCGTGCGTGCGTGCGTGTGTTAGAGAACTTGACATCTGAATTAACAATAGACACCATATACATTTTTGTTACAAACATGTAGGACTGAATAATATATTGTCTTTACATCATTATCACAATATTGATCTGTGCAATACAGATATCACAGAAGGCTGCATTATGCAAATAAGCCTCTTACTAATAACTAAACCTTTTGTGTGACAGAGCAGGACTTAACTGTTGAAAGGGTGAAAAAAATAGCTATATGTTTTGGTTTTGTGACCTCTCTTATTAGGTCTCTTAGATAGACTGTATGGATGGTGACATTGTAAAGCTTTAACAATACTTAAGTACTTCAAGCCTTTTTAACAAGAGAAACATGATATGAACCTTTTAATACATTGAAAAATATCACAATTACAGTTATGTAGATGCATAATCGCATTATCCATATCATGTAGCCTGACAAACATGTGTCCTGATATTAAAGGAAAACCAAATAACCCACTGTATCTGTACCAAAAATATGGTCCTGACTTTTTTTTTTATTGTGAGGCAGCTTTCTCTCTCTTACTCGCTCACTAACTCACTCACATTTAGCAGGTCTAAGAACATCCATGAGGGGGTGCTATTAGCACTCAAGTAGCTTTTGGTGTTGGATAACACTTCATTAAAATTACACAGAAAACCTTTATAGCTCGCTCTTGTTTCTTAAAAGTAATATGATCATCAATTCTGAATCCTAAGTGCCACTTCAAATTATCATATATGTATAAACTGGAGCACATAGTTCCATTTGCAGTGCTTTTCTTAAAACAGCTCAAATCTTGTTAAATTAAATCAATGCTATATTTTTACACATAAATGTGGAGAACATTTCCTTACCAGCTAGCAAGCTACTATGCTCAAACAACTTCACACACCATGAAGCATGAGACGTGGTTGTGAAGCAGAAGTAAAGTGAAAGTGAGTATTTGTCTATGTGAATACATCTCACAAAGTGCACCACAATAAAAATTTGACCTCTGCATTTAACCTCTACACATATGTAGCAGTGGGCAGCTATCAACAGCACAGAAGCAGTATAGCAGGAAATGTATCATGTTCAATGGTGCCCCAGTGGTCCCTGGGCCAGGAATTCAACCTATGATTTTCTTTTTGCAAAGGCAAGGTCCTAAACACTAGGCCACCACTGCTTGCACCTCCATGGTGAACACTGTTAATACATGCTTATGCTTTAGAGAAATGTCTTGCCCTTTTAACGCTCCCCTGCTCCACAGTCCCTAGTTAGGTCACTTAATGTGACATTAGCAAAAGGCCCAAGTGTCCAGTGCAGCAAGAGCAAGCAATGCTCCACACTACACTACATCAGTACTAGTACTAGAGCCCAGTGAGGTAACACCTTCCTTAATGCAGGTCCACTGGTTTCAGATTTGACAGATTACTCATCAGAGTGGCTAATCTAGCTAATTGTCAAAAAGAAAAGAGGAGTCCAGATTTAGGCCTAGACTCAGGATGACAAACGTAGACATAATTAATAACAAATAAACAAACTGCAGAAAATAATTCAACAAATTATTTACCAATGTCCAAAGCGTGTAGATATCATTGTAATTACGAGTCACTTTAAAGCCTAAATTCAAGGGATGCACAATGAATCTGGAATAATATCTGTATCAGCAGATAATTGTTTTGGTTCAGTATTGAAGCTCATATTAACCATTCGTATTCATTCATTGTCCAAAATGCATTCCATTTTAAATCACAGGGAAGCTGGAGTCATTTCCCGCTGACTATGGGCCAAGGCAGAGTACACCCTGGACAGGAGGCCAACACACAGATAAACGAGCATTCGCTCTCTTACACACACATTAGAGAAGCCAATCAGCCTAAAACAGCCTTTGGACAGTGGGAGGAAACTGTAGCACCTGGAGGAAACCCACTCAAACACAGGGAGAGTGGCCAGCTCACCAGACAGAGAGAAATGCAACTGTGGATAACCTGCTTGCAGTGAAGGAACAGCACTAACCACTGCACCACTATGTTACCAATGTTAACCAGTAATGCAAAACGTTCAGTTTCGTTTTTATTTCTGTAGGAGTAGAACATGTAGGCAAGATTGGTCTTTTTAATGCAAAATGATCTGCATTTTTTTTTCATTTTATTGCATTTGTAACCCTTGAAACAAACAAACGTTCTTCTCCCTGCAATGTTAATATAGTTATCTAGCGTGAATCTGTACCTTTTTAAATGGGTGTGCATTGGTATCAGCAAATATATAGCAGTTTCATTCAATTTTGAGCACCAACAACGAATATTTACCAACAGCTTCCTCAACAATCCTATTGAATCGATCTGTATTTAATTTGTCCATTACACTTTTCTTTTGTGCCACTTTAACTCTTCTGGTCTTAAACACAACTGTTTACAGCTAATAAAGGCTGTTCCCATAGTTGGGAACTGCCCTTTAAAGAGACTAACATTTACACAAGAATCTGTGCTATCACTCCTTATCTGCCCTGCACCTTTCTTTCGGATGTTCATCTAAAATAGCAAGCAAGAAAATTAAGATCAAAGGCAAAGGAAGAGAAGTTTTTTAAGAGAGAGAAGCTCCCAAACTGAAGTTCAAAAATAGATCAAAAGATTAAAAATGGGATCCAAAACTGGTCGCGCACAAAAAACTGCCACTTAAAGTTTTCATCATTGAAAGAAATGAAAAACTCAAGCTCAAGCAGAAGTTTCTGTTCACCTTTCACTGTGAGAGGACAACTCAACACTGTGGATTTGAAAAGCTGTGTAGCTGTTCCATCAGCCACAACTGAGAAGCAAACAGACAAGACAAACAGGAAGAAGACTGAAGCTACATGTTGAGGTTTTCTGGACTGATGACTGAAAACTTCTAATTGGCATTTCTTTGATCATAAGAAGCAGAAAAGGTTTTTATACTCTCAACAAATGTATTTGTAAAATCAAGTCTCTTACAAAGAATGCAATGTAAAAAAAAAAAAGCTAGCCACCCTTAAAGACCAAAAGACCTTAATGTCTAAGGAGAAGTGAATCAATCTTAGTGAGAAATATAACAATCAGTCACCAACTGTCTCTGCCTGCATCCAATCCCATTATCTGATTTATACATTTTTTAATTAACATACAGTTATGATTATGACTGGATCGTGGTCACTGGGTCAATCTTAGCAGACATATTTTATATTAAATTTACATATTTATTTATTTATTTATTTATTTATTTAAATAAATTGCCTACAGGTATAACATCACTATGAACATCTTCAATTTTGCCTATATTTTCTGTTCACATTTTATTCTTAGTGCAATACCAAAAACAATACAGTGTCTAGGCATCCACAGAATCCATTGGTAGAACAATGCCACTCTGCACAGACAGATTTAGAAAGTTGTACTCTGAAGACATTGCGTAACATAATTGTGCAACACATACTGTAATTGTTAAGTGATGCAGCATTCACACACTACATTCTGGATATGTGTCATCAGGACCCTCCAGGAGAAAATACCAGTGTGCTGGATCTAGTCTTCAGGTCAAATCCATAAACTGAGGAAATGAACTACACATCAGGACAAATCTACTGCACTGATGTGGAAAGCGTTTCCAAATGCTCAGTTCCCTGTTCTGAAGCAAGACTTCTTAAGTTCACATCATATGATGAAGAGTGGCATGGCCATGACGTTCTTGCTGACTCATCTCTTCCAGGGCTTTTATTGGATAAAGAAGAGCAGAGGAATCAAATGAAACAGGGCAGCAGCGTCAAACCTGATTTGGAGGTCCAGTGAGTGCGCTGCTTTGCTCCCAGACCAATATCGATGCCAAGACTGATTCGGTTATGCTTTGCGAACCTAATCTCTCTTTATAGTGTGTTTCAGTCAAGTATCTTCAGAATGAGACCCGTTGTCAAATATAGGCTTTTGTTTATAGCGTGCTTAACATGCCAGGTCCTCCACAAAGACTGGATGGAGAAAGAGATAAAGAAAGAAGATTGAAACAAAAAGAGCCTAGAGCTGCGCAGACCAGGTCTGGATTGCCACCCATCGTATCTGGGTCTCTAAGATCTAAATCTGTCCTTTGACTCGGACTGTTACTGACATGCGCACAGCCTTCGGAAACAACATTTGAAGTGTGCTTCAAAATTCAGAGCTCTCTGACCCCAATATGCAATCTGTTATTACACTGTAGAGGGCACATAGCTATTAATTTTGTAGGTCCTGCATTTAAGATTTATTTAATTCACTAATATCTAAATGTAATGTCTATTTTTTCAGCATGCTTTTATTAGAGAAATGTCAGTACAACAAGTACAATATATTACATTAATCATTATCATGGACATAAAACAAGACATTGACCTGCATCAGATGTTACATATTTTCACAGAAAAATTGTTTGTCAGTTTCACATAAAAATGGCTTCATGTGATAACATACAATATTTTATATGACTCCAGTGGGTACTTCTGATGAACGAACAGACTGAACAAAAGTAATCATTTACATAACTTAAAACCTTAAAAACACATCAAATCAACTTCTGCCTTGTTCTACTGTTTATAATAGGCCCTTATGAACAAGGCCTGGAGGTATGTGATTCAGACTAGCCCATGAGCTAATGGCTAACCAGGCGGAGAAAGGCTACTTAACCAATTAAAATGAGGCCTGTCTGCAAAATATTAGCTGGTGATTAGGGAGGAATAATTATTTAGGAACTACATTGTTTTTAGCTGATATTTCAATAAAACATATTTATATGATTGAAATTTCTTGGCTGATATTTTGATGTTCGATTTATTGATCTCCAGAAGAGCAGAGCATTAAGGTGCAGAGGAAAACTGTGCTAAAATATATGAATTTTATTCATTTTACTGCGTTACTGTACATATTTCTGTTTCAGTATTAGCATCAGTATCGAAATCAACAGATATGTATTTAATAATATCGAATATCACCAATTCCCAACCCTTGCACTCTTGATGTTTAACTTTGTCATAAAAAATTGCTTCATCATCAAAAATGAGCAATTAACTATATTGATTCCATAAATAAATGAATATTAGTCAGTCTTGCACTATGAATGTATTATGAGAGCAAAATCTTCACAATTTTTTAGCAAGATCCATGATTTATTTATTGTTTTGCCTCAGCCAACCTAAATACCATTCTGTTTGCTGCACACATCATTTTACAATCTGTGAAAGATGATCACAATCATTTTAAATGCTTGCAAATGGATCAAATAAATGCAATCAAGCAAATCATTTTATCATATTCATTTTCAACTTATTTATTTTCAGTAATGGGATAAACAGGCTGCTAATAATGAAATTAAAAATTAAGGAAGCTTTTAAATTATGTGACATAATCATGAAAGCCAATGTGCAATCTCTCTGTAATTTAATTCGTAGTTTCTTTACAACACCTTGTTTTTTATCATTTGCTACTGCGGTATTTCTTCATATTATTAACATATTAAAATTGCCACATTGTGAAACAACACAAAAAATGTTGTACTCTGCAGTACACTGCCTGCTGTGTCAATCAGTGCTGAATTTGAACAGACTAATCTACTCACTCTCTGAGACTCATTAGCTGACCAATTACAATCAGCAAACTGGTGCTGTACCACTTGAGGACGGAGTCATTGATTTGACCTTCTACAAAATACAGACGTTCGTGTATTCTATGTTTCTATCTGTACTGCAGGTTGTTACAATATCACCCTTACAGTAATAGACCTAAAATGTTACTGGCCCACCAGCAATTCTCCCACCTCTCCTAATTACCCACTACAGCACTGGTGTAGCATTTCATCCACAAGCTAGTTACTCTTTAGCAGTTGCTCCACAAGCTCAATAAACATTACACAAAAATTGCATGAAATTCTTGCATTACAGTAAACATAATTTGTTCTTCCAGACCTAAAGGAATCCCAACCTGAAATGACCCTTTCTCCAAACGTCAGTCTGGAAATGCCAGGACTAAAGCGGAGTTCACTAGCAGACAGAATGGCCCACATACCTAATTTAAGTTTGATGTGCTGAAGTGATTCAAAACTGCCAGGTGTAGAGGTTTTAAATACACGTGGATAGATTACTCATTGTAGCAGAGCTGAACAAAAGCAGCCTGATTATACAGTGCGAAGCCCATTTCCATGTTGCACAATGGTGCAGCTTATAATTTGATGCATTTAAAACTCTACATTTCCATCTGCACACGTTCTGTTGTAAAGTATATGAAGATTACATGAAATAAACATCAGCATAAGAGCTTGGTTACATTAAAATAATATTCATTCAGGCATAACAGAGTCTCTCTGGGACCTATTGGACTATCTCTTTGCTAAATAAAAAAGCCTATCACAGTGGACAAAAACACATTTTGTTTAATATCTTCATGAGGTCTGAAAGAACCTAATATGGCATTATTTATGATAGGAATCAGGGTCTGTAGTTTCAGATCTTCTTGACAGTCACAATTTGGTGCTCAGAAGCAATATTATATAAGCACACAGATAAGCAGGCGTCTCTGAATATAGACTGTAACTGTTACACAAAAGAGAATGATATCACCATACACAGTAACTGTATTACCTTGCATATCATCAGGAAGGCAGTTAACTCTTATGTGGGTTAGAAGAGTGCTTGAAATCGAACCCACAGGCAAGAGTGTTCATGTTCTCAAAAATTCAAACTCAACAAGCGCTCACATAGTCAGACAATGTAGGGTTACAAACAGCAATTTCAAGTGACCTACATTCGCAAAAATGCAGTAGAGTGACTTACATACTAGTGTTATTAAACTGCAGTTGGTATGATACGCTCAACGGGATCCCAAATGACTTTGAATGCGTTAAATAGAACATGTGGATGCTCATAGGGCACTTTTTAAAGTACCTGACCCTCTGGTAGCAGAAAAACGAACTGTGCTTGTATTGCTATTAGCACCTACTTTTTCATTGGCAGCGTTATTGCAATTCTCCACAGATTTTGCTCATATTGTCAAATATGAGAGAAAATATCGTTTTTGTTCAATTCTGCACCTGATTGTATGTGAGCCCACAAAAGCAAATGACAAATGTAATAATGCTTTATGTTACCAATACACCTGAAGGCAACAACGATGGCGAATCACACCCTTGAGCCACAGCGGTGCACTGCACTGACGTCCCATTGCCAAGTCCTAATGTTTCCCACTTCACTGGCCGTTCAAACGGTGCCTTTGTTTGCTGTACATCTGTCCACCAAGTATGTGACCTCTGTGGAACCCTGAGGCCTGGCCATACAGTGGCCTGTGCCTCTCGACACGTCTAAACCTCCAGCCTTTTCGAGTCACGCACAGTGCTCAGTGTGCTAGTTATGTTAATCGCAAAATAAACACTGCGCAATCAGTCGCCTGAAACAGATTCGCTGACCCGTCGTGCCTTTTCGTCCCCACTGCTCGTCTAATGCATGCTTCATTGTGCTCATGCCATAGCCAACATTGTCTGCACTGGTTTGCCTCTCACTTTATCTGACTCTTCCACCCTCCTTTTGGGTCTTCTCTTCTCATCAGCATGCGTGGGATTGCTTCTCTCTGGATCATCCTGATCGATATCTTAGAGTCTGGTCTACTTAAAATCTCCAATGAGGCCTCTAAATGGTCCAGCATGAAGGTAGGATTAAGTGCAGAAAAGAGGGGAGTTGTTTAATTGAAGTTTCCCATGCAATGAATGATCACTCCCATAGTTCATTAGCTGCTAAAACGTCCCTAGAAATCTTTCATCGTTTGGCACTTAATGCTTTTATCTCCAATCATATTCAACAGCACAAGATTCATGTAACAGGACTACATGTGATCAGCAGAAGCAGCCACTCATATACAGGGGTCTACAAATGGAGGTCCACTACTCTGCACCAGAAAGATAATGTAAACAAACGTATATCTTAGTAGTAGCCCCAGCGTTTAATGGAGGCAGGCGTTTAATGGAGGCAGGCATTTAATGGAGGCAGGAGTTTAATGGAGGCAGGCGTTTAATGGAGGCAGGAGTTTAATGGAGGCAGGCATTTAATGGAGGCAGGCATTTAATGGAGGAAGGAGTTTAATGGAGGCAGGAGTTTAATGGAGGCAGGAGTTTAAT
>JBBIGC010000152.1:6293848-6304197 GCA_037576955.1 Lepidarchus adonis | reverse complement strand
ACATGCCATGCACACACACATACATAGACTGATCAGCCATAACATTAACACCACTGAGTGGTGAAGTGAAGAACATTCTTCCAGATATGTGGAGTGTTCCATGCAGAAGTTTGTACCGACCAAAACTGATCCAATGAAAGAAAACTGGTGAATTGGTGACAGGGTCCCCAAGGGGTCTAAAGGCTAGCCTGTCAGGTCTAATCATAAAAAGGAGCTCTTGTTGCACAAAATATTCAAGCCAGCACTGACAGAAAGGTGTCAGATACAGTGCAGCACAATGTTAATAATGCAAAAATAAACATTTGCTTTGGAAAGTAAAAACATTTCTTACATTTCCACACATAGCCCATTATATAAACTGAATATCTTGAAAAGTTCAATATTCCTTGACATTACTTTCAACCATAGATTATATAGATTCATTACACATAGAGTGAAATATGTCAAGCCTTTATTTTAGGAATTTCGATGATTATGGCTTTCAGATATTAAAACCCAAAATTCACTTTCTCAGAAAATTTGAATATTGCATAAGATCAATAAAAAAAGGATATTTTAAACAGAAATTCAGGATTCTAAAAAGTATGTTTATTCCTATGCACTCCTATGCATATTGATGCATTACGAGCCATGGAGGTGATCAGCCTGTGGCACTGCTGAGGTGTAATGGAAGCCCAGGATGCTTTGATAGCAGCCATCAGGTCGTCTGCATTGTTGGGTCTGGTGTCTCTCTTGACAATACTCCAGAGATTCTCTATGGGGTTCAGGTCAGGTGAGTGTGCTGGCCAATCAAGCACAGTAACACCCTGGTCATTGAACCAGCTTTTGGTTTCTTTGACAGTGTGGGCACGTGCCAAGTCCTGCTGGAAAATTAAATCAGCATCTCCACTCGTCAGCAGAAGGAAGCATGAAGTTCTCTAAGATTTCCTGGTAGATGCTGTGTTGACTGTAGACTGTAGAAAACACAGTGACCAACACCAGCAGATGACATGGTGCCCAAATCATCACTGACTGTGGAAACCTCACACTGGACTTCAAGCAACATGGATTCTGTGCCTCTTCACTCTTCCTCCAGACTCTGGGACCTTGATTTCCAAATTATATGCAAAATTTACATTCATCTGAAAAGAGAACTTTGGACACTGAGCAACAGTCCAGTGTTTTTTCTCCTTAGCCCAGGTAAGAAGCTTCTAACATGGTCTCTGGTTCAGGAGTGGATTGACATGAGGATTGTGACATTTGTAGCCCATGTCTTGGATTCTGCTGTGTGATGCTCATGATGCACTGACTCTAGCCTCAGTCCACTCTTTGTGAAGCTCCCTCAAATTCTTGAATGGATTTTGCTGGTCAGTCCTCTCAGGGCTGCAGTTGTGTCTGTTGCTGGTGCACCTTCTCCTACACACCTTTTCCTTCCATTCACCTTTGCAGGTGTTCCAAGTTAATAATCTGATAAGGGTGTGACTCCATGACTTTCCAAGATTGACATTTTTCACAATATTCTTATTTTCGTGAGACAGTAAATTTTGGGGGTTTATTATTTGAAAGCCATCATCGAAATTCCAAGGAATAAAGGATAATTACATATTTTACTCTATGCATAATGAATCTATATAATATATGGATTTCACTTTCTAAAAGAAACGTCAATAAATATTGAACTTTTACATGATATAATTTTTTACATGATATAATTTATTTGTGACGCTGACAAGTTGCACAAGCGAGAGTGTGTAGGGGGCAGAGTATGCAGCAAATCCATGTGCTACCAATCCCAGAAAGAGTGTGATTTATAAAGTGTATTTTCCTTGCAGATGTATGTGCGCACATTTTCATAAATCTGACATTTTCTTTGTGTACTTCATTTTCATGTTTTGAGCGCACTTACATTTTTTCATAAATGAGACCCCTGACCTTCTGGCACCAATAAAAATGCCACATTCAAAGTCATTTAAATATCATTTCTTCCCCATTCTGATGCTTGATTTGAATTTTAGCAACTTGGTTTTACCACATCTAGATTTCTAAATGCATTGAGTTGCTGCTATGTGATTGGCTGATTAGCTATTTGTGTTAACATGCAATTAAACAGGTGTCCATAATAAAGTGGCCAGTAAGTGTATGACCACATATAGTATGTTTTGTTCCGTTTCTTTGATTTCTACTTTTAGGACTTGTTCGAAAGTCAGATGTTTTAGGACACATTCATATAAATGAGATATGTAATGTGTAACTTCCTATAGCGTTTATTTATTATAAAGATAACTGGTATTTGGAGAGCTATTCAGAGCTGCTCACACTCCTTTCAGCAGTAGCAGCTAACATTTCCACAGCTGAAGTGCCTTTGGAAAAAAAAGAGAAAGCGGGGCGATCCTAACTGAGAAATTGATGTGTCAAGTGCTGAAAAAACATTTCGGTTTTGTAAGTAAAGGGAATCATGGTGGCTTCTGCCCTAAACCCAGCAGCCAGTGTTTTTTTTGTCTTAAACAAGCACATGGTGGGCGATAGTACGATACACTGACATTATCTGGAACTTGCTTTTCAGTGTATGATGGTGATTAAAATCAGAAACTGCATTTTCCTGAGATTTATAAACTCAGTTAATGTATATTCTGGGTTAACACAATAAAAAGGTATGTTATTACCAAATGCAATGCTTATTTTGTCCAATAAAAAATAAAGCTATCAGGATTATCTCAACTAAATAATTTGAAAGCCCCTGTATATGCATTACGGAAGCCTTAATATGCCAAATATTCATATAATTATTTGCCTTCCCAAGAAAAGATCCTTTTATTTATTTCTGAGATCTAATCTAATCTAATCAGTTAATAATCAAGCCACAGATGCTGATTTCCCAGGACAGGATGTTCCTTTTCTCGAAACAACAATCACCATCATGAATGAAATGTTTAGGCTGTTGTACTCACATTTGAGCAAGGGGGAAATCATCAGATAGTCCTGCTCCTCCATGAACCTGAATGGCATAGTCCACTACCTTACTTGCCATCCTGCCAGCTACCACCTTTATTATCCCGATCTAGGTGAAGCGGGGTGAAACAAAAACATACATAAACTAACTGAGGGCTTATATTGTGCCAGTGCAGGAAAAATGTTAACTTAAAAAATATATTTTCCATATCCTAACAAAAACTTTTATTGTAAAGAAAAATGTCTTGCTTTTTAAAGTGCGAAGACAATGTGTGTGGTGTCACATTTACAAAACAGGGCAGAATAAATGCCCCCTGCTGGACCAGTAATAGAACACAACATGAGGTGTGTTTGTGAGGATAAAGTGGGGTAAGAAGCTGAAACCCAGGATTTCTATTATAATAGCTGTGGCTGTGCTCAGATCAGATCAGTCAGGTGGCCAGAGCTGATTATTATTTCCAAATTTTACATGTATGGAGTATGTGGCAGGTCTGTGCCTAATGGGTCATTAATGCCTTATCAGAAGAATATTTGAAAAATTACAAAAAAAATTGTAAGCACATATCTCTACTAGTATGTGTGAACCTTTAGTGCGCATGAATCAGAGCCATGAGACTGATGCATCATAATGAAATAATGAACTCTTACATACCTAATGTGTATGTGTTTTACCTGTTTCCTCGCAGCCTTGTTCCCTTTAGTGTCCAGTGTGTAAGCTGCATGTAGAGCCAGCAGACGCGTCTGTTCAATAGCGATACGACACTCTGCTACCCAGTGGGCCACAACTTCCTACAACCCAAACATAAAAACACAGCAGCATAAGCAACATAAAAGTTATTTTCAGATCATTTACATATCAGATCCCATTCTACAGTTACGATATTTTGGGTCTAAAAACCAGAATTTTCTATTTAAACACATTTACTTTATGTTTTATGTTCAAGGAAACTGCAGTATTGCCATTGTCAAAGTTTAGGGCCGTTCACAGACAGTGGAAACAAAGTGCTGTACAACAGTAAAATACATAAAAGTACAATCCAATAAAGTACAATGACACTAGTAATAAGAAACCCATGTGAGTCAAACAGAGAGGAGATTACTCAGCTCTGTTCAAAAGTGCTTAAAATAAAATGAATTCAGCTCTTTTTTAAAGAGTTAACTGAGACCGTTCCAAAGCCTTGGAAAAGGAAAGAAAAATCCTAAATAAAAGGCCCTGCTGCACTGACATAAGGGGCTAACAGGTTGTATATTGCTGCAGAAGAGAAAGAGAAAGGGGGGGGTTCATGTGTACCAAGCATTACAGTAGTGAAAACACTGAAGAATACACACATTTTCAAATTAATGGACTAAAGGAACTCTTTAAACAGGGTGACCATATGTCCTCTTTTTCCCAGATAGCCGGGACATTTGAGACAACATTTGTAAAAAATTCCAGATTTAGATTCCTATTCCATTGCAGACAAGTACACACATCTTGCAAAGACTTTAAAGCCTACGAAGCAATGGCTTTGAGAAAGATTCAGTCTTCAAGGAAGTGTGTTAGAGCACATCAGTAGGACTGAAAATATCTAGTGTAATAGTGGATTTTTATGGCAACTGATTGATTTATTTTATTTGAATGAGCATAAAACAGAGGTTTTTTTAATGTTGTTTTTATGTCTTTTATTTCATTTTTGAGGACCAACAAAACCTCAAAATAAAAATGAATATGATTATCTGGCCATAGTGGCTAAAGCATCTGCTGTGGTGGTGGACTAGTGGCAAGGACCTTGCTCTTGTGATCAGAAAGTCACAGGTTCAAGTACCCTACTTGTGTCCTACTACACTGTTGATAACATGCTGCATGTGATGGATTAAATGCAGAGGTCACATTTTGTTGTGGTGTACACTGTGTGATGGTGTGCTCACAATGACAAATTTTCACTTGGCTTTAATGACACTTGAGCATCAATAATAGGAGTCAGTCAGACAACTCTTGAGAGGTGGCGCATCTCATAAACCCATATTTAATTTACAACAGAACACAAAAAACATAAATGTTGAAAATGAGGTCAAATTACTATTACATAAAAGCTGGAAAGATAGGTGGTACTATAAAGAAATAGCTAGAACATTTGGTAACTAATTATGTTAATTGGCAATAAGTCAGTAGCACAACCAGGTATTTAAAGCAAAGAACATTCAAAGTAAAGTTTGGCAGAAGTTCACCAATCTGCAAAAATCTACAAATAAAAATTGAGGAGGAATTTTGGAATGATGTTCCTCAATGTAAACCATGGGGGATTTTTTTTATCTATGTTACATAATATGCTCAAAACAGAATCTGGAGTATTCTCTGCGCACAAAGGACGAAGCTAAAAATCAATATGGAGTATCTTTGACCTTTGGGCCTCAGATGGCACTGGATTAAAATCAGGCATGACGACCACAAAAAAGTCCTGTTGAGCTAGAATTCTCAGAATTTCTTTTTAGATATGTTGCTGCCATCAAATAAAAAATATATACATTCTTCTTAAAATGGTGCATTTATTCAGTTTCAACACTTGATATTTTTTTTCTTGTGAATAAAATTGATGAGATTTGCAAAACATTGCATTCAGTTTTTACTTTCATTTTACACAACATCACTACTTTTTTTGGAAATGGGGTTATAAAAAATCTCAGGGAAATCTGGTACTGGGACCTCTAAGTGGGTCAGTCCACCCATTTGCTTTTGTGCTCTTGTGTTTAAGCATATTCACGCAAAATGAAACTTCTCCATTTTTCTTTTTCCATTATTCCAGCATACTGCAGCTTGTTGTCAGCTTATGTTTATATGTCATGCTGCCAGACTGAGAAAATCAACAGCTCTCTTTAACGTTACACCTGGTGGAAATCTAATGCAGCTCACCATCCACAACACACCACACCTACAGTAAACCATGGAGGTGGCAGCACCTTGTTGTATGAGTGTTTCTCTCCCACATACACAGCTAAAGTTCCGTTGGGCAAGTCACCAAACCTGGGGGCAGATGGTTGCATCCAACTGCCCCTGCTTCTTATGTATGTACCCAGGTATCACAGACGGAATAAATGCAGAACACACATTCATTACTAACTGTTCAGAATATAGAGAATCACATAATCTGAATAAGGAATAATAAAAAAAACATTTATTAGGAAGACAATACAAGCTACACTTTCTCACCATATATCTTTTCATGGGACAACACTGAAGATAGGACACTTTCATATAAATGTAAAGTAGTCAGTGTACAGCTTGTATAAATGTAAATTTGCTGTGCCCTCAAAATAACTCAACACAGCCATTAATGTCTAAACTGCTGGCATCAAAAGTGAGTACACCCCTAAGTGAAAATGTCCAAATTAAAAGATATAATCAAATATTTACAAAAGTATAAGGGTATACTAACCTATGTGAGATACTGTATTTTGCTCATAATTGAGATGCCAGTGGCATTTTGGAAACTCTATTTTTCACATTGGATTCTTTAATATTTTTAAGAATATAGTGGAAAAAGCAGGTGATATTCAATGAATATGCTATTGTAATATTTTAACAAAAACCTAATCTTACTCCAGAATGAAGAACCCCTAAAGCAAACACAGAAATGAGAGATGCTTTTATATTTTCTCTCCTTTAAAGACAGATAAATGAGCAGATGTCCTTGGACTGGGAGGTTGACTAAGCTCTTTGTTCTGCTGTTGTTGGCTGAGGCTGTTGCTGGCTGATGTAGTAAATTTGCCCTTTCAGCTGGATGACAAAATGTGTTATAACTGTATTAATGCATCTTATTTCAGGAAATAAGCAGTTTACTTTGCATAATAGCATCAGCTAAGGGGTCGAATGACCGTAATTGTGCATGTGCAGTGCGGTTTATGAAACATCATACAGTGCATTTTGACCAAAATTAATACCTGCTGTTATCTAAAAGCAACACCTTTTAAATGTACATTTATCATAGGGATCAGCTTCTATTGCTTTAACATACAATGGAATTAGTGTAAAGCACCACTGTTCTAAAGCAGCACTGGTGTATTTATTTATTTTCGCCTGTGATCATATCTACAGCTCTGTATAAGTGAATGACATAAATGGATCAAGTCTGTAGACAAAATGCAATTCCAAGCATTATGGCTCAGGAAATGTCTTTATTCAGTTGTACTGATAACTCCCCATTGTGGAGAATTTACAGCTTGTTAGGTGCAAGTGGCCAGGTGTGCACAGGCACTGCTGGCCTGTAGGATGATGATCACTTACATGTTGGTACAGTTTCTTCCCAAAGGTTTGTCTGCTTGCTGATCTTTGGCACAGAAGCTCCAGAGCATATTCAGCCAGACCCACAGCTCTCATGCAGTGGTGAAGTCTTCCTGGGCCCAGTCGACCCTGAGCTATTTCAAACCCTCGACCCTCACCTGCAAAACAGCCCATAATATATCATATACCATCCCTAAAGTCTAACAGCAATGTGTAACACAACACACACATACACACCACTATTCACAAGGTTTTCAAGTATAAAACCCAATCTTGTTGCAGTTACCATCTAAAAAGACACTAACATGAAATGTTGGTATTAAAGCTACCAATACTTTAATAATAATAATAATTTAATTACAGATGGTCCTGGAGTTACAATGGTTTATAATGCCGTTGTTTAGTCAACCACTTCTGGGTAGGATAAAAACAATCCTGAATTTCTTCTATTTGTCCAGATAAAATCTCCCACTCACATGTAAATGTCGCCCCATTGTTTGACTATAATTTCACTGTCAAATTATATCATTTCTATAATTCTATAGACTCTATTCTAATTATATTAAATTATATAAATATATATATATAATTATACTCTATTCTAATCCTAAGGATTCACTTACCTTTGGCACATGTAGATGTTTTATTTATTTATGTATTTTCCAATGAACATATTCAAATATATTTTTTCTGTCATTTGTTTAAGTTTTTACTTATCAAATTTTAGGACGTCTTTAAAAATGTGATGATGTTTTGGGTCACATTCATATAAATATTTTCAAGCACAAACTTTCAAGCACCACTGTACAAACTGACTGATGACTATAAAATAGCAGATATAGCATAGCAAAGCATCTGTAGTGCACAGTCACAGGTTGTGTGTGTGTGCTTGATATCTCACCTAGAAGAATGTTGGAGGCAGGAACGCGCACGTTGTCAAAGTGAATCTCAAGATGGCCACCATGGCTAGCATCTGTGGAGATGAAAAGAGGAAGATAAACATCTCACACTGAGCTGGGTTCCAGAGAATCTGCAGGGCATCCACACACAACCACACACAATAATGGCATTTGATGCCAATATCAACACATTAGTGATTTTATTGGGAAGGACAGAGGTCATGAATTTGGCTTTCATAACAATAAACAGAATGTGGAAACTTGAGAGATACATTACTAAAAATACACAAAAACACAGCAACCAAAAAACAGCAATGTGTTTACTGATTAAACCCTGGTCTCATAGTCTGCATAGGTTAATGATTAAGATAAAATCAAAGACATTCAACGTGGTTTCATTTGAAATACTCATTAGAAACCTTCAAAGATTTTCACAGACTGAAGGAATTTTTTCTGGAGGAATCTTCACATTTTGTGTGTGTGAGGACAGTTAAAATTTCTCAGAATACCAATCCAGTCACTCGATCCATCTTCTTATGCTGTCTCTATGACAACTGTTGAATGACTAATGTCACTTCTGTATTACAATCTAAAAGCAAGTGTAGTTAAACTATTTATATATCAAGTAGAATATAAAGATGGCCAACAGCTGCATTTCTATGACTATTTCATCTATTCTAGACACAATACAATAGTATTAACATTAACATTCTTTTTCAAATAAAAATACACAACCATACCGGTTAAAATTCAATTGTATTCTTTAAAATATTTTGGCAGACTATTCAAGTTCCTATGTATGAGAACTTTTAACACAGTCTTTAGGTGTCTAGGTCTATTTTACTTTACATATTTCTTCTTTAAGATACCAGGGATCTGTCTGTAAATGAATTTGTGTTTTGTCGTAATATACATGTATTATTTGGTTAGAAAAAGCATGTGTGTTCATGTGTGTACAGGATCTAGGCATGTACACCCCAGTCACCCAGCACATGGACTCTTCACCCTCCTGCCCTCTGGGAGGTGCTACAGGAGCCTTCGGACTGAGACCACCAGGTACCGAAACAGCTTTTTCCCTACAGCTGTCAGACTCCTGAACCCTGCCTCCTGACATCTGACCCACATTAAACACACGGACTGAACACCCACAACCACCTATACTGAATACGCACATAATGGACAAAAACAACAAATGGACAACTGTGCCCTCATACACACAATAATAACATGGACTGAACCACCACTCATAGCCACTAGCACTTTACAGCCCCTGTAGAAATTACACACATATTCCACTGATCTAACTGGACCACTGTAAATACTGTATAGACAATCATTCTGTACAATATGATAATTATAATTATACAACTGCTTACAACTGTCATATCTCTTTATAGCTTTATTTCATATTTCTGTACAGCTTTGTATTTACTTATGTATAATCTCATCCATATAGCCTGTGCATAGCTTGTACATACCGATAGCTATAGCATATTCACAACATACCTTCACACTGTGTACATTGTAATATAACCATATCTATAATAGACCATTTTTGTAATTTTTGTAATATATTTACATATTTATATTATTGCCAACATATATTTGTAATATATCTATATTATGGCTAAAGCACTTCTGGATAGATGCCAACTGCATTTCGTTGCCTTGTTGAATTTCATTTCATTTCATTTCAATTTCATAAGAGATACATGTTTATAAGGCAGTACATCAGAAACCCTGTATCTCACCATCATCTCCAAACACTGTAAGTGCTCTGACCTTCCTCACTCCAGGAGTATCCATAGGGACCAAAATCATACTGTGCTGTCCATGCCTGAAACACACACATACATTAACACACTGTGGCAGTGCCACAATATACTGTATCTTTATCAGAAACCTGTACTGTACACTTTACACACAATGACACACATTCAGCTTCTGCTGGTCACTGGCTAAAGAACAGTTTCTGTGTGTCCTGTATGAGATGCATACAGGATTGATTGATTAATTGATTAATTAATTAATTAATTAATTAATTAACAAATTCCAATACACAGGGAGTCTCCCAGTGGAGAAGAAGAGAAATGAGAGAGAGGATGAGGACAATAAATGAAAATAACGAACAGAGAAGTTGGAAAATCTTTCAGGCACACACACTTATTAGTGAACCAGGCCGGGGTCTGAATCCCACTGCAGTGAGCTTTCTGTTTGAGGTGAAGATTTCACTCCAACATCAAATTACTGGCCAATCCATTTCT
>JBBIGC010000152.1:6267736-6286333 GCA_037576955.1 Lepidarchus adonis | reverse complement strand
AATGTTTATCAGTACATTGCAGAAAATAATGAACTTTATCACAATATGCTAATTTTTTGAGAAGGACCTGTATACTGGCTACAAACCATCAGCAAATTTATAAAAATCTTATTTGGAAACGTACTTATTTAGTTTTCCATCATACTAAAGGTAGAAATAATTACTGGCATTACGAGGAAACACATGGAACTTACCAACATGTGTTAAAAGGTCGTGCAAGGGAGTTAACTTTGATCTTTTCTTCCTTTTGGAAACTGTGTTAGAAGTCGAGAGAGTCTGCTTTGTAACATTTGTCTTCTTAGGTACAGCATTGGTCTTAATATTAAATTCAGCAAGGTGTTGAGCAAGACCACGTTTGGGTAGATCAGCTAGGTCATTGGGCTGATGTTGAGGCCTATCCTGCAACCTTCCAGTGACAAAAGCTGCAACGCGATTGGCTGGATGTAATGCTCCCATCTGGCCTAATAACAGTTTTGCTTGATTATATGTTTTGCCGTTCACCTGCAGTATAAAAATGTTAATGTGATAATTTCATTCAACAGGGACATAATGGAAGCAACATACGTTTTACAGTAGCTTAAAATGTAGAACTTACCTTTACTAGCCCATGAGCAGGACTTCCTGGTTTCTTTTTGGCAGCCTTAAGACAACCAACAGAGTTTTGAGTGAGCAAGGGGAAAATCCTTGAAGGTCTTTTACAAAGTGGCTTGTTTAGTTGCTTATCCGTTAAGGGTCTACTCTTTCTCCTTGTAGCCATATGTCCTGAAACTGTACCATGTCCTGTGCAAAAGATGAACTGCATTAATATTTAGGATAAAGTGGCAGATCAGGATCAACACATTCTTTGGTATATTTTCTACAATGGTACTTGAAAATTTGTGAACCCTTTATGATGTTTGATATTTCTGCACCCATACGGCCAAGAACATCATCAGATTTTTTAAATACAAGATCTTTTATACAAGCTACAGAAATAGAACCCAGTTAAACAAAATATTATACTTTTTTTTTCAATTATTTATTGAGGGAAATTATCTAATATTGCATGTTATAGGCAAATGTATGTGAACCTGTAGGATTAGCAGTAATCTTAAATGTCAAGAAGAGTCACCTATTTTCAGTCAAGAGGGAACCCTGTTCTACTATTTCCTTAAAAATTGGTTCATTTTCTGTTAATTCACATGAACCCTTCATTAACTGACAAAAGTACATACCGGTAGAAAAGAATTTCAATAGTTTTATTATTGTTCTATTTTGTAAACGTATACCAGTACAAATAGCCTGAGAAATTTGGTACAAATGGATAAAATTCAAAACTACTAATCCAGGAGCAACGTGTGTTTTACACTGCAAGACCACAAAGGAAACAAGGAAAACTTGTCTAAATCTTCAAGGTATTGCAAAGTCTTCATAATCACCCTTTATGTTCCTGGAAAAGGGGTCTCAAACTAATTTATTTACACCTTTATTGGTCCATGACCCTACCTAGAAACTAAAATAAAATAAATGAGACACCTCTGATGTTAAGAAGTAGAGACATAAGGACTTGCAATTTTCAAAAGGTGTCTCTAAGAGGCCTAAAATAATGTTTTGGCACCAAGTATGGGCACCATACACATCCCAGAATAAAAAAAAAATCATGAGGGTCAATTTAGGCTGTCTGAATTTCACTTGTTCAACAAATGTTCATGAGAAACAATGGAGTCATTGATTAAACAATGAATTGTGAATTATACTAGCAACTACCTCAGGACATTTGTCCATGAGCTGAATCACAATAGGAAGTGAGTCATGCAGCGAGCAGTTAATAACAGCACCCAGGGAGCAGAGCAGTTGAATGGTAATTTGCTTATGGGTACCCCAGTGGTGCCTGGGCCAGGACTTGAACCTTTGACTCATTGTTCACAAGGGCAAGGTCCTAACCACTAAGCCACCACTGCCTCTCTGTAAGAATGGTTAGGGAAAAACAACAGTTAATATTCTGGACTGTCAAAGTCATGACTATGACCCAAAGGAAATGTGAAATTACTTTAAGTGAAAAAGTTAATGTGAGAGAACCAATATGCCATATTTGAAGCTGTTTTTTAAATGAAAAGAATGGGTTCAACTTCAAGTCCAAATTACCTGAGGTTATTGTTGGTCATGAAGATCAGTGGGTATTAAAAACAAAGGTTCACTCTTCAGTAAACAAAAAAGTCAAGGATAACATTCTCTCTCATTGGTTTAATTGGGGTTTTTTTTACCTACTTTGAGAAAATGATTTTTAAGCCATATGTATGTACAAACAAAAATTCCCAAACTTTCAAGCATCACTGCAAATGTTAATCAACTGTGGAATCTATAGAAATATTGATCCAGGTTTGAAAGTTTGACACAATCAGCAGAAATATTACCTGTTTTATGTTGTGTTTCTGTGGTTTTCAATGGTCCCTTCACTGGCTGGTCACTGGTCATTTTTTGTTCCTCAGCCTGGGAAACGCATACCTTATAATTGACTGTAGAACAAGTCCTTCCTTTTTTCAAGGTGGTCGAAAGAAGCTGCACTTTGTATACGCCAAGGCAGAAAGGCTCAGATAGAAGATTATTGCTCATACGCCAAAACAATGCACCCAGCACCAAGTCCCGGTGAGGCTCCCAGTTGCACTCTGACAAGATTTCCAGCAGTTTAGTAGGCTCTGGTTCATCTGACTTCGCTTTAGAGGGTGCAGCTTTTGGAAGTTCTCTGGTTCCTGTGGTACTTTTTCCTAGGTAAGAAATAAGTGTTCTAACCTCTTAACTTTCATATTTCTTAAGTCATTACTGATCAGTTAAGAATTTTCTTACTTTCATACAAAACTGCATGTGGAGTTTACATTGGCCAGATTTTTAAATAATTAAATTATTTAACACTATTAAAGATCACAAATACCAACCTGCTCCTTTTTGGGAGGTAGGTGGAGCATCTGCTTCAAAACACTGATTCTGGAAAGGAGTATAAGCAATACAATCAAAGATTTAACAGCAAAAAATGGAACAACTGAAAAGTGCCTTTCCTTTCAGAACAGAATTGACTACTTACGAGTTTTTCAGCTCCATGCATCACCTTTTTGGTAGGGAACATAAAAATCTGAGGCGGTGGATTACTGTCATACTCTCTCACACGAGCACATGTCATCATGCTTTCAAAATACAAGTACACAGGGTCTTTGTCCTCCTCCCGCATCTATAAATCAAGCAGAGCAAATAGCATAGCTGGTAATGTTCACAATTAATATACCACAGCAGGAAAGATGATTCAACCCCATTATAATTCACCTGAGGATTTGGACGTGGAACATAAGTGCGCATACGAGGACTTTGAAGAGAAGGTGCTGGTTTTGGAACAAATAAAGGCTCTGGATCATCTTCTGCCCTGCACTTCCATAAGGTGGTGACACTTGTAGCAGGTGGTGGTCTCTCCACATTCTCTGGGAGCGCAATGGCTTAATGGCAAGTGCAAAATGCAACATTTTAAGCAATGGTTAGGATATTTAATTATTTAGATCATCACTCTCACATTAACTTGGAATTTAGTTGTGGCAATAATAAGCCCTTCACTTGATGCATCAGTTCAAAGCATGTTTCAGGTACAAGACACTTACGAAATGCCATCAGAGTTCTCTTCCTGCCCGGTGGAACTGTATCCATTTTTGGAGGGTGGATCAGAAGAACTTTGTGCTTGAAACAGTTGCAGTCAAACATGCACTGAACCCGTCGGCAATGGATAGGTCCTCGATTTTTCCTTTGTAAGCTTTCACAGATGCAACCCAACCGACAGAAGTCCTCAACACATCCATCTTTTTCATGATGAATTGGGCTCAATTTGGCCCTCTTCATAGATTTCTGTAAATATTTATTAAAAAAAAGGAAAGAAAGCTCAATTTAGACTCATGCTCAAAGCTACTGCTGACTGCTTGTATAAACTATAGTGATACAGATTAATAAAATACCTGAGAAGTGAACAGTGAACACAGAGCAAAATTTGCTCTCTCATTGGTAATGTGTGTACGCACTCTCCCATTAAAAAGTGCCTCTTTTTCCATGTTCTGGAGCATGAAATTCATCTGCATTTTAGGCGTTGTACCACAACCCAATTTCAGCTGAGGTGTACTTGATTGGTTCTTTGTCTCAGGTCCAGTAGAACTGATGGCTTGATCGCTTTGAAATGAAAGTAGATGATTGCTGCTTTTCTCTGTCTTTTCTGGAGACGTCTGAAAAGAAGGTCTGACCTGACTGTTGTTTATACAGGTGGAACCAGCCTTGTTTAATCGTGTAGATTGGGTCTTAAGTAGACTATCCAGGGTGACAATATAACTGCTGCTCTTGGAAGGCAGCTGGTAAGATACTGGTGTTGAAGAGCTCTTAGAAAAAACAGCAACACGATCGCTGATCTGCTGGGCCTCATTTTCAAGATACTCATCCAGCATATCACTGCAGAATGCAGATTTGTTTTTCAGACCTGTTTGGCAATAGAAAATATAAACGTCAATGTATTCACCAGCAGCTATTGATTTATTATTTCATACCGCAGAAATAAAGACAGGAAGAATGTATCTACTGTGTTTCAGGAAGAGTAAGCACTAACCTTCAGTAGTACTCTGTACCGTATTGATGTTAAACTTATCTCTCCAGCCCTTTATCTTTGTGGGGTCGTTCGTTTTTCCAGTACGAGACAAAAAAGAGCCAGCTCCATCTACAAAAGTTACAATTTTCTCTGAAATCTTAGCAAAATTCAAATTACTATACTGAATGTAACCTCTATAGTTATTTATGCAACAACATACCTTATGAAAAATTTTATTGTGATGTGTAAAGACATTCATATAAAGTAAATTTATCTACTTTTTTTCTTTTCTCACCATGGGAAGATGAAACGTCCATAAGATTAATTTGATCTAAACTGCTGTGAGTTGGAGGAAAAGGCAAGCGCACACCAAGGTACTGCAAGTCTATGGACACAGCTGGATCCAGAAGACTCAACTTAATTCCAACTGAAATTTAAAAATAATTAAATAAACAAATCATGATACAGGATTTAGTCCATTAAAATATCTAGAGAATGTGCTCTCATGTCAAGCAAGAGGACGGTCTCTACACACCTTCCTGTAGGAGTGGGTGAATGACCTGTCTGTGCTTCTGCTGTTTCAGGTGAAGCAATAAAGAGTCCTCAAACTTAGAAATGTTCACCTCCTCTGAAAGATCGGCATCTATGACAATACAAAACACAGGAAAGTAATGAAAAGCAGCACAAATACAGCAGGTCAGTCTTGTATACATTGTAAAGCTCTAGACAGCTAAAAAGATTCCATAGCGCACAGAAATTTAGTACAACCAGCATTGTATCAGCATGCAACAAGGAGTTCAAAAAACATTCCCAAAATGTACAATTATTTAATCTTTGGTGTCCATAATAAATGCTAACGGTCATTATCAGCCTGTCTCAAACTCAAGCATGCACTTGGCATCTTGTTAATTTTGTGGAGTGGTTGTGGTATAATAGACACCCATTATAGTTGACTCATTATACCATTCGCTAGGCTTGTTGATATTTTTAATAGGAAGTGCAAACTGCAACTACTCCACTGTGCCATTCTGGTGACTGGAGTCTCCACATAGACAAGATTCTGAGTGTGATTACAGCATTTGATATTATGCCCTATGTGGCTCCTTTTGAAATGTTATGAAAGTACAAAAGTCACATTGCCCCCTATACTTCCTGTAATCTACTGCAATCTGATAGAATTACCATGTTTCAAATAATTTGACTATTGTACAGACTGCATATTAGGGCTGTTCACCATTTTCACTGTTCATTCTGGGAATTCTGACCCATGATTTGGTTGGTACTAGCTTTAAACCAGATTTATTTATCGTCTTTAATGCAAGATGTGTAAATAAGAAATTCCAACATATGTACATGAAAATTGCTGATGAGGTAAAATGCTTCTTGTTCTAGTCTTTCAGCCATTTGTTTTTCATTCTTTATAATCTGGTTGAATATAGAGCTTTATTTTTAATGCTCTTATGTAACATTGTTTAACTTGTCATCATTGAAGCACTAGTATGCTACTGTCATAAGTATCCTCATCTAAAATAGTTAATTTATACAACACAAAAATAACAGCAACAGGACGTACTACAAGCAGGACAGAGGACATTATTCTACATACCTTCAACTTCATTAGTATCCGACTTATTCTGGGTGTCAGTCACTGGAGACACACATGCTTCCATATGCATTATGTTTTGAACATGATCCTTCAAGGCTTCCTTTAGAATGAAGTACAAAGACAAATGTCATCAGAAAATCTGACGCAAGAGCATGTGAAAATCATTAACCCTGTTTAAAACACATCCATGAAGCAAATATTATGATATTAAGTAAATACTGATTTTAAAGTAATAATGGGTCAGGAAATATTTTTCTTTTTTTTTGCATTTCTGACTTTTTTTTGAGAGGATAAACAGTCAGATGTAATTTCAGGTTGATATATCACACAGGTATCAACATACCTTTTCAGCAAAAGACACAAACAGCATTCCCTCCACATTTTCAAGGTCTGGTTGCATGGAAACATCAGGAGGAGTGATTACAGAAAGTGGAGCTGAATTCTTCACATTCGACCACCATTTAGACTTTGCTTTCCTAGCCCTCTGAATAGGTTTATGCCTAAAAGCGGCTGTTTCCTTATGTCTGCTCACATGATTAGTATTGAGCAAAGACGATTTGGGTCGAGATTCTGCAATATCCTTCAGTTTCTCGGTTCTCAGTGATTGAGAAGCCTGAGCAGATATACTTGATAGTGTAAGTGATTGTCTATGGCCATCACTAATTTGGGAATGAACTGCATCCTCAGAGACAACCCTTGAACTTTCAGTACGGCACAGAGGGGAAACAGGTTCATTGATTGGTTGTGGGGTTTCTTCTATGAATTTAACATTCACTGGTGTTACATGCTCATACAGTGCAGGTTTTGGCAAAGGTTCCTTAACAGCAGCCTCATGGCGTTGGTCTTTTTCACCAGAATTAACAGAATCTTTGCACAAAGCTACACCAGGCAGGTATTTAGAATCGGATTTCTCCATTTCTGTTAAGCTCCCATCTCCTTCTTTAGAAGATATGGACTCTGGATTTTTTCTAAAAGTAAGAAAGAAAAGAAAAATAAATAAATCAATAAATAAATAAATGCCCAGATAAACAGCCTGTGTAAACAGAAAACATTTTTAAAAAGTCCCCTGTTGATCAAGAAGAAAAATCTTCAGATCATTATACCTGTGGTCTTTAATGGAGGGTGAAGTTGCAGGATTTTTTCCATTTTGTTCACTTGTACACCTGGCCAAATCCAGACGAGAAAAATTGGTCTGCAGGCCACCAGGATTGCAGAGCCGGAGTTTGTCCTGAAGAAGGCGAATCCTCTGGCTGTCTTTATTGAAGGCCATAGCAAAAGGGTTACAGTCAATTTTGAGCTGGGTGATCTGTGGGTTCTGGTAGCTTGTGACGGCAAAAAATTCTGTTTTAGGGAATGTAAATATGTGAACATTTGGACTGTCAAGTGCAACGCTGTCTTTTGATTGTGGATCTACAGGAACAACATAAAGCCGTGGCTGATAACGGTGCATTGGGTGCAACACCACACAACCTTCTTGATCCATAGGGTTATTGGTTAACTTCACTTTATAAAAGGACACCGGGCTCTCCATCCACAGTTCACCTAGGGCTGGTGACTCTGGATGAACACACACACGGCCAAACACATGCGGCTCACCCTTTGCAGTTACCTCCCAGGTGTTTCCATTCCATTTGTGGGTAAAGCCATCTACAGGAATAATATCCATAACCAGGACGTACTTCCTTTCTGGATCTAATCCACTCAATTTAAAGCGACAGCAGGGAAACATCCGTCTGCCTTGCTTTGTGAGGATCATCTCTGTACCAAAGCTGTGAAAACGACTCCAAACAGTTTCATTTTCCAAAGTGACTATAATATTACTGCCTGTATAGCCACTCTTTGTGGAGCCTGTGGTGGAGGTCACAGGAGACAAGGGAATAGGGTGGCTTGCCTGTTTGCTCATTAAAATCAAAGCCTGGTTGTTGCTACAATCAGCAATTTTGTTTGACTTCAGAAAAACAGATCCTGATGGTGGAACAGAATCTGTACAGGCCTCTTCAATCAGTCTCTTTGTAGCTCCATTAATCTCCATGACGTAAGCAATATCAGGGATCTGTTGGTCCTGTAGAAGCCTGACCAGTTCTTCTACCCTGGATGTAGTCCTTGTTTCTTAGACATCCTATTGAATATGCACAGAAGGGAAACAATATAGATTATATAAAGCTTAACAAAAACATGCATAGCTAGAACATCTTAAGCACTTTCTCGCAAGTCAAATGCAATATTTCTTATTAATTTGTACTTAAATAATTTAGTGAAAGTAAATGCAGTCTCAAAATGCTACACATCTTTTAATCACCAAGACAAGGGCTGAGCAATATCAATAAAATGCTATTGACTACTGTCTGACCATTTCACAGTATCAAACATTTAAGTTTGCATTACTTAATAATCATAATTCCCAAATACTAATGTATGCTATAATGTTTTCTAGACTTGACAGAGCCTGTTAAAATTTACCTGTTGGGTTTGGTAAAGTTCTTTTCACTTTTCATGCCTTAAATTACTAAAAATGAAAACTTTATACATTCCTGTAAAGGCTTGTCAGACAGGACCCTTTATGTAAATATATACCATTATTATTACAATTACTATTATAAGGGGTGCATCAATGTGGGGTTTGTAAACCAATGCCAATATCCAATATTTGTAACGTACATATCTGCCAATTTTGGATGTGGATACAGAAGGGTTTTTGTTTTTTTTGCCAAAAGCTTAACATTTTGCTAAAGTTTGAAAAAAGTGAAAGCATTTTGGTTTCAAAGTGAGCACATTATTAAACGTATTATTATTATTATTGGTTTAAAGTATTGGTCAACTCAAATATCAGTCAATGATTCAAATATTGTGCATTACTATGAATATTACTCTATTATTATCTGTATAAACTACTACATTGACAACTGTCGGATACCATGAAGAAAGCTAATAAAGTAAAATTAAAGAATAAGACAAATTTATTATATTATAAATTATAATCAGAAAAAACATTGGTTTATGGTTACTGCAATTTAGATATAGTGCTCAAGACTATGTGTTGATAAACAGATTTCCAAAAGCCATATTAAACTGATAATATATCATGTAAAACTTTCCATGACAAACTTTATTCCATGTTCATTTACTTGCTTGTATACAAAGTTCCATATATAATACAAAATAAATACATTTCAAAAACCGTTAAAGCCAGGGAACACACTTCCGTCGTTGACGTCGCAAACGAACGATCCTTGTTTACAATTCAAACACGAAAATGGAAAACCCAAAAACTAAGACAGATCGTGTCATCAAATAACTGAAAATGCTCTCACATTTTTAGAGGTATAGAGACTAAACTCTTCTCTCTGGTTAAAATAAGATTTGAGATATTTTTAGCCAACTGAAGGGGGAAACACAGTACAACTAGCCAGCTAGCTGTTAGCAAGCTAATATAGCTATTACAGCTAATATTTACATAAAGGTATCGCGATAAACACTAAGCGCGATTACAATATGCATGTGCATCTTGCATTCAGTCACTATAAAGCAGTTTTAGAAATAAAATACGGTGCTTTCAAAAATAAAGCGCGCCGGGCTAAAGTAACTTCGACGAAGAACATCAACTCCCTAATGGAGGCCTGAGCACGCAGCTGGTGCACGCTGGAGCGGGTACAGCAGCCACGGCGCATGCACCGACTCGCGGCGGCACGGGATTCGCAACCCGGGAAAGCGGGAGTCAGTCCCGCGCTTTGAGCTGCGCTGAAATCGCCCGCCAACGTGCAAAACTCGCGCGAAACACAAATCGACCCCACAAGACGCGGACTTACAGCGAGTGCCTTTTCACCGCAGGTCAAAGGAACTCGGCTGCTGTAACTCCTCTTCTGGGACTTGTGTTACCCGCGCTCTCAGTCGAGCCACAGCGCGCGTGCTGCATGTCAGCCAGAGCCACTACACATCCGTGGTCTGTGACGTAAGAGTAACCATGGCGGCAAGCAGGCGCGCGCAGGCTCCCGGAGGTAGAGAGTTGTTTTTTTCATGAATCGATATATCCTTAATACGTAGATAACCCCATTCCCGAGGATGACACGCAGATAAATGTCAGAAATAAAGGATGTAAACTAGTAAGTTTATTTAACAAAAACCCCAATAGTGTGGGTTCCATGTGAGCATAAGTCACTTTTTAGTCCTATTTTAAAAACGAGAGCTGACTTACCATCAATTTCTCATTCCTGAGAGGATGTTTTCTTACATTACGGTCCGAAAATTGCGTTATGTGCATAGTGTAAATAATAATAGTGTGCATAATAAAGGCAAGAAGGGGCTACGTTCGACGCACACAGTACAATTTCAACATGGCGGAATGTGAAGCGTGACCACGTGTAACGTGACTCGTGCTAAGCTATAGGCACTTCTAGGTGAAGTATAACCCTCCTACTTCCAACAACTGTTTAACTTCCACGAGTACTTCCGGTTTTATCATTCCAACCGGCAGGCTCTCAAGAATTATTGTCAGAATCAGAAAGACTATTATTCCAGAGGAAATTTCTTATCCAGCGACTGCACATGGAGACATACAGACATAAAATAACGTACAGTGAAGAAAGCGCTAGAGTAAGATAAAAATTCAAAGGTAAGGTATAACTATATGGAAGCTTATCTGTAGCAAAATTCAATTGCCAATACAATATGCAAAATGACAATGCAATATTCAAAATTGCACCGCAATATTCAAAATGGCAATGTAATTCTGTATTTCAATTTACATTTTTCATCACCTCCACGTGTGCAAAATTTGTTGCAATGAAAATGAGGATTCAATTATATTATTTACATTTGCCACTTCCAACAATAGTCTTTAGTTGTAAAGTGCAAACTATTTTAATGCTTTATATGTAGCAAAATGAAAGTTAACCCAAATTGATTTGATATGTGTAATGTGTCCAAGCAGAATCAGTATCAAAATTATCATTTAAATGTTATTTGTCCTAAATGCATTTAGACTAGCAGCTAGGACACTTCAGATTGCATTTTCATCATGACGCTGTGGGATATGTGTAGCAAAATTCAATGCCACGCCCACCCTATGCCAATCATTGCGTCAAGGCAGAGATTGGCGGAAGCGTGTTACATTTAGTAGAGCTGTAATACTCGGATCCTTTTTAGGAAACCTGAGCGGTTCCGATTTATCAGATCTCCAGCCGCCATGTTTCAAACGATCTAAACGTTAGAAAAACAGCCCTGCAAGCGAATCTGAATCGCCCACAGTCAGGTTAGCACTCCTGGAGCACAGACCAGAGTCATGAGTGAATCCACCGGTTAACTTCCTTTACAGCCCAATACTGACTCACCCTAACCCTAACCCTAACCCTGACTCACGCACCCGGATCAGAGAGCTTACAGCTCTACTAAAAGTAACACAATTCCGCCAATCCCCGCCTTGACACAATGATTGGCTTAGGGTGGGCGTGGTCAGCTCGGAATGTATTTTCAATGCCGCATTGAATTTTGCTACACATCCACTCAGCTCCTGGTCCAGGCAATGGTTCTCTCTCGTCTGGACTACTACAATTCACTACTGACCGCTCTACCAACAACCACAATTAAGCCACTGCAGAGGATCCAGAATGCAGCATCTCGGATGATCTTCAACCAGCCGAAACACGCCCATGTGACACCACTGCTATAAACATGCCAATATAACAATATGAACATGTGATGTGTGCATGTGTGTAAGGAAATAGTAAGCTAACCCACAATATAGACTTTTTATAAGCATTTATTAATATTCCTTTCCAAACCTTTTAAACATTCTGAATTCTGCATCTGAATCATTCAGGTGTTAATTGGCAAATTTTAGACAGGCCTTCACATGTGCCTGCTTGAGCAGTGGGCATGATCTTGTGTGGAGCCCCAGACTGAGGTCGATTGATGGTCATTTTGTGTTTCTTCCATTTTTGAACAATTGCAACAACAGTTGTCTCCTTCTCACCCAGCTTCTTGCTTATAGTTTTGTAGCCCATTCCAGTTTTGTGCAGGGCTACAGTCTTGTTCCTGACATCCTTAGGCAGCTCTTTGGTCTTGCCCATGGTGGAGAGGTCAGAGTCTGATTGATTAAGTGGACAGGTGTCTTTAACACAGGTGACTAGTAAGACAGGTGTCTTTAACGTGGGTGATGGAGATGAAATTAGGTGTATCTAACCAGTCTGTGGGAGCCAGAACTCTCAATGATTGGTAGGGGATCAAAACTTATTTCACTCAATGAAATGCAAATCAATTTATATATTTTATATAATGTGATTTCCTGGATTTTTTTTTTTGATATTCTATCTCTTGCAGTTAAAATAAACCAACAATTAAAATTTTAGACTGTTTTTTTCTGTCAGTGGGTAAACGTACAAAATCAGCGAGGAGTCAAATTATTATTTCCTCCACTATATATAAAATTTACTTGAATTTTTTCTGGAACAATGCTACGTGGACAAAACTTACAGAAAGCCAAGGTTTTCAGGGGAATGGCACTGCCTAATCTCATGTTATTATTGGGTAACAAATACTGTATAAGGAACCTGAATTATTGGGTTCGATATGAAGACATTGAGTCCCCACCATCATGTATAATTGAAGACGTTGTTATACTCACCTCTTTATTCTTCTACCTATATGAAGAATGTGATAGTGGCCTTCTCCCTCAAAATTCAATTTAGATGTCATTTTGGCCTGCAATCACATTCGATTGGAACTCCACTATGGGCATGGCTGGGTATAAGAACCTTTAGAGCCCTGTATGTCAATTTGATTTTTGCTTATTTCTAAGTTAGTAAATACATTTTCACTTTATAATGGACAATTTTTAGGAATCTTTAAGCCCATTACTTTGTTTGTAACTCATTTCCCCTCAGAGTATGAGGTGTTCCTGATGCCTCACCTTTAAATGAAAGGAGCGATTTCTTCTATATAACTAAACATTTTCAACCGCTCAGGTTCCTCTTCTTCTGTGTATGGGAGTGATATCTGGGGGGAGGTCCTAAAAAGAATACACAGGTCTTCAATTTGTGCTAGACACGCTTCATGCGATGTCAGACCCTACACAGAGCTCATTATACTAAGGCTGCTGCTTGTTGATCTTTGACACAATTATCAAATATAATAATCATTGTTATTTACAAAGCTAAAACTCAATAAACAGAGTGTTAAAAAATAATAAAGAAAGATTGGCTTGACTTTACTGAATATTTTTTTATTTTTTTATTTTTATTTTTTACATTAAATCAATGTAATAGCATCTGGTTTCAAGGAAACTGTCACAACTGTATATCATTGTTAGCAGCTTTGTTTCTTTATACCTTACCTTTGCTGTCTATAATCATTCCACAGTCATGAACATGACTTAGTCAATGATTTATGCAATAACTGTTTATCATAAGATCTCAATTAATTCCACAAAAGGCTGATCTATCAATCTACTACCGAACAATGGGTGTCAAGCTTCATGGAAAAATAAAGACATCAACTTACTTGCTTAAGTTAAGACTGCAAAGCTCTAAGGCATCAATTACATGGCTCCCAGTCCTCCAGGTTCTTCAGCTTTTCCTCAAGCTCCAATTAACCAGTGAGCAGCCAGTAAGGTTTTGAAGGTCTCCTGACATCAGAGATACTTTGAATCACTGAAGCAGAAAAACAAGTAGAGGAGCCAAAAGAACTAATTGCACAGCATCATACTGTAGTTACAGAGTGTAGACTGACGGTGACCCAGTCATTTTTGCGAAGTAAAACAATGGAGCGGGTCGTCTTTGGTCTTTTGGTGTTGAGGATCATCTTGTCTATCGCAGGTATAGTGGGGAATGCAGTCTTGATCGCAGCAATCCTCCATATGACTCGACTGAAAACATTTGAAGTGTTCCTGCTTGGACTGGCGGTGTCCAACCTTGAAGAGATTATGATTGTGGACGTCTATGATATAATTGTGTATCGCTCTGTACACAGCATCAGTGTCTGGTCCTGCAGTGCACTGAAATTCATCACCCTCTCTGGAGAAATCGCCAGCATCCTTTTCACAGTGCTTATCAGCATTTTCCGTTATCAGAAGCTGCACAATGCTGCCATTCGAGTGATCACGCCCATCTTTATGGACAGCATGAAAACAGCCGTTGGACTCAGTGTAGGGTGTGTTTTGGTAGCTGTTCTCTTAGGTGTCCCAACCTACATCATAAACCAGGATACCCGGCAAACCATGGACAACTTCACTATCGTCAGCTGCCCAGCAGATTTTTTCCAATGTCCAATAGGTCACTGTCCTACTTTCAACAATATTTACAAGTACGTCTTTATTGTTCTTTGTCACTTTTTGCCCCTCATCATTGTTACAGGGACAAGTGCTCTAATCCTCAAGATTCTAGCGGTTCAGCAAAAGGTTGCAGAATTACATCATGACTCAGAACCCACCACCATTGCTGCCCACCATCATCATGAGCACTCCGTGTTCCATCGGAGCACCATTGGCATCCTGGCTGCGATGGCAGTCTTCCAGGTATACTGCATTTTATATTTGATTCTTCACCTGACGTTCAATCCTTATGACTTTCCTGCTTGGTCGGAGCTGGAGTTCTTCATTATGACATTTTATTCAGCGGTCATCCCCTATATCTATGGTATGGGACACAACTTTTTCTCCCTGAAACATTTCATGAAGCAATAGTTCACCTCAAAGAAGCTTTTAAACTTAAGTAAGAATGCAAATTATGGTAATCTCAATAATCAAAATAAATAACATCACTTATTTCACAATGACTGTTATTACACTGACATTACCGTATTTCCCTAACGATAGGCCGCAGCTTATACACTGATTTTGGAAACCTGGTTTTGGGTGCGACTTGCTTAAATGGGACATCTAAAAACATGAAAACACATTAGCTAAAAGTATAATTCAGTACAAAAAGACAACAACCCCAAAATGATTAGTTGAATTTAATTGTAACGTTTACTGCAGCAATGAACAGTTTGAAAAGCAACACAAAGCAAAGATAGATCCGTGACGGGTCAGTGTAAAATGTGAAACATGGAAAGCGCCATTACTTACCTCCACTTTCCACTGGAAACCGGAAACAAGTTGTTCACCGGAACTAGCATCGGTTAGCAGTTAGTCTAGCCGTGATGGTAGTCCTCGATACACCAACATACACAGAAACTCTGTGTATTGTAAAATAAAAGCGGTTGTAGAGTTTATCTCAAGTAGAACCTCATAATCTAGTTGTCATATTCTGGTAAATACAATGAGTGAATTTGAAAATAAGAGAAGAAGAAGAAAACCATTTCTTTGTTGCTGGACCTCTGGCACATGATGGGTTAATTGGCGATGCTGAACTCACCCTCTCTTTTTCAGCCCTTTGTTACATTACATACTAGTATATAATACAAGCTGGAAAAAGCTACATTTAACAGAAATAAAAGGAACAAAAGTATATTGTTGGCTGGGAAAAGATGAGTGTTTAATTTTTGTTTGAACAACCGGGGAGTGGGGGAACTGCAGTACAGCAATGTCAATCATCCGTCTACACTTACATTTTTTGGTATAAAATTAGCAACACTGTAATGCAAAATTTATTAGGCTTACATTGACTCAAATCCTTCAAAATCAGATCAGTAAATGTACTTAATTGAGTCCTGTGCTGCTTTGCTGTTGCTATTGTTGGACACGTTTGTCTGGGATATTGCAGACTTACAGAGCTTAAATTCTGCACTGTAGTTCGTGCATTGCGGCATGATATCAGAAAGTTCTTAATTTTATTAATTTAAGTTTAAATTAATTTAAGATCATAAACTTATTTCACTAAATGAAATGCAAATCTATCTTTTGCAGTTAAAATACTTTATAAAATATTTTTTTCTGTCAGTGAGCAAACGTACAAAATCAGCGAGGAGTCAAATAATTATTTCCTCCACTGTATATAAAATTTACTTGAATTTTGTCTGGAACAATGCTACGTCCAAGGTTTTCAGGGGAATGGCTAATCTCATGTTATTATTGGTTAACAAATACTGTATTAATTAACTTAATTTATGATCAACTCCGGTATAATGTCACTACTGGTATAGAGCTGCAAAGGCCTCCGGGGGTCAAGTTAGGTGCTTCTACTTCAGGTCGGTAAATTCAGTAACGCTGCAGCTAATAACATAGGACAGCTTATCTTAGAGTTTTAAAACATAAATAAGCATTTTCTGTGGCTTATAGAATGGGGCGGCCTATAATATGGCATGGCCTATCGTTGGGGAAATACGGTACATTACAATTGAATATATTTGGGTAGTACACTTATACATTGTCCTTTTATTGTTTTTTGGCAAATAATGGTTATATATGATTGAAAGGCAATTATTATTTTATCATTGTTGTTTTTTTTTTATTATTATTATTTAGTCGTTACATTCATTGTGTTAACATTTTTTCTTAGAATTTATTTTAGAACCTCTATGCCAATATCCTCCAAATACAAATCTTATTTAGGGATTTTTTTACAACTTACAACCAAGTAAAATCATTTTCAAAGCAGAAACATACTCCAGGAACCATACTTTAAAAACCAAGTCAATCTTATGTTTTGTTTTACTGAAATTAATTAATCAATGTATGGAGAGTAAAGTGAGAAGAATGACATTTTTTACTTTGTTACACATTAAATTGTCAACATTGTTGTAGAAATGTAATTAAGTAAGTGGTGGCAATTTCTCCCTTAAAATGTAAACATGTATATAAACCAATTACAAGCCACAAAAACTGTTGTATAAAAAAAGTGAACATATGTATATACTATCTTTTTGCTACTGCAATTGTATTCGTTTCTGAGCTGTGCACCGAATGCAGGACACTGTGACTCAATGAATATGTCTCTCAGTTCAGCTACTGGCTCTGTTCTTGGCCTTTTTTAATCCCAGCAAGATTCAACAGCCTCCTGTCAGTAATAAGGTCTTGTTACACTTCATTATGTGCAAATGGTTTCCAACAACTTTTATCAGTTAAGCATTTTAATACAATTACCACCATTTACAGACGCACGTCACACTTGATGAGCAGATAGTGTATCAGAACTATTTTCTCATGTGAAGTGAAGGTGAGGACTGCTGGCTTATATGTTGGGTTGGCTTCCAAAGGCTTTTCATAAACACTGGCACAGTTTAAATATAATATATTACATTACAGGCACCACATGCAAACAAGCGTAGTGACACATACACAGCAAAACCCCAAACCGTGGTGTAACCACAGCGGTATATTTACAGTCCAAGGCCTCATGAGTACACCCTCTGGTCTGCTGTGCAGTACAACCAACAATAAACAATCTGTTAAATTACCCCAGACGTTATTTATGCAAGCAGTTTAGGCCAGTCTCTCTAATCAATGACAGTATTGTGGCTCACTCTTTTGGAATAATTTTGGTTTGTTTCTTTATTTATGTTCGTTTTACTACACCAATTGAAAGCCGCAGCTGCTCTTTAACATTTAATGACAAATAGGCCAATTAAAATGTTCCAAAAGTATATGGAATAAACTCTCATTACAATAACTTACATTAAAGCGTGAGCAATTCTAATATTGTTCCCAAAGGCCTGGCTGAAGAGAGTCATCGTATATTACACCAATTCACGCAAACTCACAACCCACAGGCAGGACAGAAAAGAGAGAGCAGTTAGTGGAGCCATATATACGGTATGTTTGCATGTTTCATTTTCATCGAGCTTTTGTAAATTGACATGAATCATTATTGCAGTTTATGTTGTTTATATTGGAAATTGTATCCTTTTTGTTTCTGAGGTGTTAATGCAAGACATTAATTACTGAATTGACCATCATGTTGTGTCATCTGTTACTGAAATGGGTCTGTAGATTATATTAATGTCTATTTCCTGTTAACCCTGGGATCAAAAGGTTGCAGGTTCAAGTCCCAGCCCAGGCAAGGAAGTGTCCCAAAGCTGCCTGCTGCTCCACACTGCACGTGTGATGGGTTAAATGCAGAGGTCACATTTCATTGTGGTGCACTTTGTGTGTGATTGTGCATGTTCACAATACAAAATAGTCACTTTCACTTTAATGACAGTAGTCGCACCAATGGTGATGTCACCAAATAGTTCATTTAGCTTTTCGTTACGTTCATAACTAAAAGATCTACAATGCCTGCACTCAGGATACTTAAGTTCATTCCTATGCTTATTTTGAGGGATCTAACAGAAAGAGTTCCTAAGATTTGTTTCATATTTCGAGGGCTGAGAGCCAAAAGTGACATTTTGGTCATCGGAAAGCTCTTTGTGAGTGAAATATAAATACATTTTGAGTTATTAAACAAAAACCAAAGGTCTTAACTGAAGCATTTAGAGTCAGAAAGGCTGAAGAAATGTAGAAAAAATATTTTTTGGACTGAAAGATATAATATTATTC
>JBBIGC010000152.1:6253322-6267636 GCA_037576955.1 Lepidarchus adonis | reverse complement strand
CATTTATACCCTATGTATGTGCTGAATAGTAGGAGGGAATTGATTATTTACATAAAGTGTATTGTATTTAAAGTGCAAAACAGCTTGTATTGTTGAATGTGCAAATGTAAAAAATAATTTATAGGTGTAGGGCTTGGAGTATATTAAAAGTGTCCCGTGTTGTAGCAGTGTGTGTGTGTTATGTATTGTCCTGGTTGAGGAGCCTGATGGCCTGTGGGAAAAAGCTCCTCTTTAGTCTCTCAGTTTTGGTTCATATAGCAATAGAGTGTAAGTGAATTTGATTAAGTATATCAAAAATATTTTGGCTTGGAAATTTGCATATTAAGGAAAGTTTTACAGTAATTTAAAATGCACTGATGTAACCATTGCGAAGTTGTTTTTAAAAGAAAACCTTTGAAAGGTTCATGGTTGTTCTGTATTGTTTATGTGACATACAAGACTTCCTACTTAAAGCATCGCCAGCTGAAGTTGAGCAAGTTTTTGTTTTTGTATAAAATGCTATGGAAGACGCTGGATGATATGCAATAGCTAGTTGCAGTCCCAATCTGCTGTTGCTTTATGAAATCACAAAAAGAAAGAATGTAAATGTGTATTCCATTAATTTAGTGAGGGGATACTTAAAAGTTGTGTAACATAATTAAAACCAAGCACACAAAGTTTGAGTAGTGGCTAAACTAATAGTCACCAAGATGCAAAAAGAAAGATGCCACCAGAGATTATTATCTGTGTGAAATGGGTGATCAGTTTGAGCAGAGCAGTAGTAAAAGTAGGGCTGGGACAATAACAAACCACAGTTATATTGTAAATACATATTCTGCATAGCTGGGACAGATTTCATTTGCATCAGCACAGCAACTAAGCTAAAGTCCATTTTACAAGTTCAAGTTTTAAGGTCTTTACAGTTTTGAATTCTTGCCACTCATGGTTTTATCTTTTTGTGCTGCAGCTTTTAAGCGAGTGGATCTCCTCATGCTGTTTGTTAACTTTCTCAGTAGATTCTTATTAGCTACATAATGCGTCAGTTTCTTCTTCTGCTGTGTTTTTTCTGAATTCTCAGTGTTAATATCAGTGTTATTTGAACCTCACGATGACCAAACGTCAAATGTTGACCTCAAGACAACTTAACATTAAATTATAATTAAGCTCTAAACTCCCGTCTCTGAGGTTGTTTTCCCTGTGCTCCACTGTGAAGTAAAGCCAGGACTGGAGTTTCAGATAGCCAATCAGATCACACGTTGCTCATGCATGCAAATACGCAAGGGATACATTGTATTTATTGATGCCATAGTCGTTAACAATAATTATCGGTAAATTGCCAAGTGGTCCCAGCCCTACTTGTAAGGCTTACTTTTGCTTTGTGTGATATTTCTCAAATGCATTTAATGCCTCTGTCCCCTTCAGATTTCCCTGGGAAGCATGTGATGACCCAAGCTCAGAAAAAGCGTTCCCTCAGCCAGTGCCATGGTGAGGGCCGTGACTATGTAGATGGCTGGTCCCATGGTAAGACCATGGGTAGAGCTTTGCCTGAGCGCTGTTTGAAAGAGGGCAAGATTCTGAAAGGCGTTTCCAAGCGAGGCAAGCAAAAAAAAAAAGAGCATATGGAGAGATGGTTGCAAGATGATTTTAAGAGCAGAGCCAGGCATGGGAATGTTCTGAACAAGGACAGGACTAAGAAGGATGTGCCTAAGAAAGGCAAGGCGAAAGTGTCCAAGAAGTTGAGGGAAGAGCGGAGCAGAAAGCTTTACCCACTACGACGACGAGGTAGCACACCAGAGACTGAGGCCTTGAGCTGCCATGTCCTACTTACACGTCTACAGCAGGATGCTTTGGAGCAGGGGGATGACTTGTGCGATGAGGATCCGAACATAATTCGAGGAGGAAATGTGCATAAAAAGAGCACCAGACCTAACAAAAAGCTAGAAAAAGCCAAGAAATCCTTGCATACATCATCTAAAATGAAATCGGACCCAGCTATTAATAAAGCCCTTGCTCAGGAGCCTCGTAAGCGTCGGCTTGCCTCTCTGAATGCTGAGGCAGTGAACAGCCTACTGCTGGAAAAAACAGATGTGGCATTAGGCAAACTCGCTAAGAAACAGCAGCATGAAGTACCACCTGTCGCTATTGCAAGAGATGATGCAAAGACTTGTTCCGTTTCAAAAAGATCTGCTCAAGCCCACAAGACTGAATCGTGCCAAAGCCATAAACGGGCCAAGAAAAGCAAATCAGAGGAGAAAGATGACAGTGAGCTGAGTCTGTACACTCCCACTCCTAGACGCCTTGCTGGACTAAATGCTGCTGCTCTGTTGAAGCTCACCAGCTCCTCTACAGGAAACAAACAACGAGTGAAGACCGACAGTAAGGATATTCGTGCGGCAGCAAAGCAGACCACACGGTCTAAAACCAGGGTGCGACAGCCTAAGAAGCAAGGCCTTAAACAGGCTTCCCCACCAGGTGACTGTGCAGTGTGCAAGAGCAAAGGAAGATTTGACTCCAAACTAAAGTGGGAAAGGGCAACTAGCCATCACCGTCTAACCAAACCAGGGTACCAGTCTCGCAGTATGATCGGATATCCACTCAAGGTAGTGAAAGAAGAGCAAATGGAGACCGATCTTAGCCATTCGTACTTCTGCTGTGCTCCGGAGGGCTCAGTTGAATATTGCCACAGGGTGGCACTGTTCCTGGGGCAGAAGGCATACAGCGAGGCAGAAGAGCACCCTGTAACTCCTCTGAAGCAAGAATGCCTGGTTCCTCCATCTTCACTGACCCACCCAGCCCTCACCCTCAGTGCCCACCCATGTCTCTGCGCAGACCCCTGCTACTCTAGTTACTACGTTCACATTACTCACCCTGGACCTCCTTCAGCTAACCTAAGTACACAGCCTCTACCTTGTGCACACAACTCCCTGTGTGCCCGCAGGGTGCCCGGGTCCAAGCTGCTGTCCTCTTCTGTCTCCCATGCCTCAGGAATCTCACACCCTGCCTTCTGCAATTCGGTGGGGTCACCCTGCTACAGCGAGGGCTGCAGGGTCGGCAGCTTAGCATTCAGTGCTATGCAGCCAGTCACCAGCAGGGCGTGCGCTTATGCCACAGGCTGCTCCAACTGTAGCCATCAAATAGTAAAAACAGGTAAGAGACGAGAACAGCTGACAAAAAGGTCTTAATCATTTCTTTTCCTCTGTTAATGGCTAACATCTATCTACAGTTATGCCTAGTAATACATAATTGATTTGCAGTACTGTGCAGAAGTACACATTCATTTTTAGTATAAGGAAAAAAGAAAGATAAACAGATGCCTTGATAACTAAATATACATTTTCAGTATTTTATGTGTCCACCTTCCAGCATTTTTTCTTTTTCTTTTTGAGGGTCCATTCTTTCTGCAAATTTCTAAAGGCATATTTTTCTGTGCTTCTTGTAAACATCTCCAAAGTCCAGTCTTAGAAGTTGGCTGCATTTTCTGCTTCTCATCAGTTCACAAAACTATACTCAACATCTCACAATGTTTACACTGTGTTTTAGTGCTAAATGTCTTCCTGTGTTGTTTATCTGTATCCTCTCTTACTCTATTAACTTCTGTTTTTTCACTTCTCCCACTCTTTTTTTCTTCCTTGTGTTGGCTTATATAAATCTGTTCTCTTCTGGAGTCTCTCCTTTACCCATTTTAGAAGCACAGTAGGAAAAAAATGTGCCAGGCAGCTAAGGTGTGTTTGTGTAGTTGCTTGTGTGAATGTTGGTGTCTAATATGAGTGAGAGCATTAGAAAAATCTTTTGTATAAAATTGGAAGCGTACACACTGCAATCGCGCACACAAACGTAATGTGTGGACATATTAAATACTGACAGATTTGATATTACACCTGGTGTTGGAGATTTTGTGAGATTTTACACATTGAAAAATCAATAGTTTGTATTTTATGGCCATTTTGACTGCGAATAAAAAAAAAAGACTTGCACAATACTCATTTTGCATGATTTGCTGTTGATGCACAGTAGAAAATTAGTATAAAAATAATTACAGCTATGTGTTTTATGAATCTGCAGGTCACACTGTTGTGTTTATTATTTCTGCAGAAGGCTATTCTTCACCTCAAGGGGATCACAAGTCATCATTGCTTGTGCCACCGGCCTTGCCCCTTTCTGGCTGCTCATTGCCCAGGGTAAACCCATCCACAACAGTTCTACCACGTCTTCTGTCCACACTCTCCGACAGCAGACAGACAGAGGCCAGGCTTCAAAGGCCTAAACAATGCCCTCAAAGCACCAAACCATCCAATGGCTCCGTTGCTAGGGGGCGTTCAAAACTATCTCAGAAACAGCCAGTGCCCAGTTCAGTAAGTGCCAAACAACATAAAAAGACAAATCGCCATCGAACAACGAATGGCTGGCGCGCTTTCGGAGAACCCACAGAGAGAGAAGTCTTTATTGCGGTGAGCCTCATTCTGCTACCTGTTAGCATGGCATACCATAAAACAGCTTCCTCTATATCAGTGTGTTCATTTTCAGGGAGAGGACGAGACTGCGCTGCGACAGTGTTATGAAGGAGTAGAGCGAGATGGAGAAGTAATTCGAGTCAGAGATACTGTGCTGTTGCGCTCTGGACCAAGAAAGAAATCCCTACCATATGTGGCCAAGATATCAGCCCTGTGGGATGACCCTAAAACAGGTGAGGAAATATCGAACATGGTAATTGGCTTCCTTCTAATGTCATGCTCACACAAAGATTGCAAGTAGCTTGGTAGTTTCATTTGTTTTTATCTTTTATTTAAGAAAATTATTGCTTTTAGAGACGTTTTACATACAGTTAAGACAATGTCTATTTATGCTCGTTTATCTCATCTGTTGTAGAAAATGTGCACTAAAATGGACAGAATAGTTTTTGTTTCCTTTAATATGTTTCTTTTCCTAGCTGTTTACTTATTTTCACTTAGAAAATCAATAACATTTGTAATTTTACAAGCAATACTACACTTTTGTTCCCTCTCTGTATATTGTAGAGGAAAAAGACAATGAGACTGTGGTTAATAGCCGTAGTTAAGAAGCTTAGTGAAGGACTGATTATTGTTTGTTTTGTATTTTATATTATTTATTTATTTATTTATTTATTTTTAGTATGTTATTTTTAATTGTTCTATTTAAAGGAAGTATTCCAGTGTTTTAGCTGATTAGTGTGGCAGTGGGGCGTTTTACAAGACATGTCTATAAATTGCTGCTTTTGTCTGGTTCCCTCTGTGGTTATATGGGCCCATTGTTTTCAGCTCTGATTCAGTTGGTGTATCTATGGTTAATTTATGCTTCTGCCAATGCTGTTCTAGCATGCGAGACTGGCTGAGGATTTCTCTGCTCTATATTTGCTTAGTGTGAGTTAGTCATTTGTATAGACTACTTAATGACTGTAATTTCTTTTTAGACTTTACTGTTAGTGTTCACTATTTTACAATGCTACGTTCACATACATCTGTCTCTTTGTATTTGGAAAGATATCCTTCACTTGGATCCTTAGCATTTTAAAAACATTCCCCTTTTCATTGCCATTTCTACAATTGGACAGGATTTATTTTCTCATAAACATTTTCAGCAGCTGCCTCTGACCTTTTCGTTTCCTCCTTTCAGGCGAGCTGATGATGAGTCTGTTCTGGTACTATCGACCTGAACACACCCAGGGAGGCAAGGATCCCAGCATGCACTGTGAGGTAAGACATTCCCTCATACGAGACGCTCTTAATGGGCACCTAATAAATGCACCACAGTTAATGCAGTGTGTGGGTGTAACAGATGTTGTATGATAGAAAGTACAGTAGGAATATGTGTCCATCATTGGAGATATCCATGTCCTTAAACTACATTTTTTAAAGATCAATTTTCATCTAAACTTAATCAGAAAACTTTATTCATCCTGTTAAACAATTTTTTTAAAAGTTTTGAAAGAGCATTATTGTATTTTAACTTCAGTTTATTTTTGTCTTTATTAAGCATTGTTTCTTGAACTTTTCCAGAATGAAATATTTGCCTCTCGGCATCAAGATGAAAACAGTGTGGCCTGCATTGAGGACAGATGCTATGTTTTGCCGTTAGCACAGTACTGTAGGTAAGATCCTCCACTTCTGATCTGGGTAAATGTTAAGACTGGTTAAGTAAGCAATTTTGGCAAATCATTAAATCAAGAAAAAAATTTAGCTTTAAAAACTAAAATTAAGATTGAAAATGACTTCTGGTGCCTTTGCCAGTGTCACTTCCTCACACCACGGTTCACAAGGCTACGCATTGCTGTGTGTTTAAAACAAAACTAGGGTTGGAGATTAGAACATTCTGGGATGCAGAAAATAATTCTCCCTAGTAAGTTCATGACTGTTCTAGATAATTACTGATTAATCAGTTAGTGGTCCCTAGTAAACATGGAGTCTGTATCTCACTGAACCCACAGAACCCAGAGCGATGTGCTGCAGTATGGATCAGTGCTGTATGTGTTTAGTAAGCCGTCTACTGTCTTTCTTTTAGATTTTGTGCCTTGGTAAAGCGCCGATCAGAGGGCGTGCCCGACGGCACCCCAGTGGTGCCCCACCCCTCCGACAGTGCCATCCCCTCTCACCGACTTGTGCCAGATGATGTTGACCCCGAGCTGGTTTACCTGTGTCGCCACGTCTACGACTTCCGTTATGGCCGCATACTGAAGAACCTGCAGTAAAGGTGCAAGCCTGCTCATGGAAAATACACATTTGCACCTCACTCATGATGGAAAGCCTCTATACTAGAAGGATCTCTGTGAAAGCTACATGAAACCTGTTTTTTTTTTTTTTTTTAACTTATCATATAAGTTATTGTTGGGAAGGTAAGATTTACTTTGCTTTAAAACAAAATCTAGCTTGGAAGTGTGGTTAACCACTGAAGAAACATTCCCCATATCATCACAAACAGCACTGGGGTGTGTTTGAGACATTAACTTGTCTCAACATTCCCCAGAGTGGCAGCATCTACAATGAGTTCTGTTGAAGAATGAGAATGACTGACAGCTTTTTCTTATTTCACCTTCAGTCTTGTATAGAAGGTGAGTTTTTTTTTATTTTATTTTTTTTATTTGTGTATTTCTTCAGTGATTCGTCTTGTACACTGGACTGTGACACTGGCAAAGGGAGTAAGAAAATTCAAAATCATTTTGTTAAAAGTGTGACTGAACTCAACTGGTTATCTGGGTTTGAAAATAAGAGGATGTGGACAAATCATATTCTGGCATATGGGGCAGATATTGTCTGCTCTTTTTCGCATATGAGAGTGGAGTTCTACCATTTATACCACTCAATAAAGTGGTAAAGGAAGCGTAGATAAAATCCACAATTAAACATTAGTTAGTGGAGTTGTCCACCCTGTTCATTTTTCTGTGTCTTGCCTTATTACTTGCAGGTAGCTCTGTAGGCAGCTAGTATGACCCAGTCCTCTAAGAATGCCACTCCTGTAATAAAATAAACCAAAGGTCAGCAGAGCGTTAATCACCATTCATACTAGTTAAACCCCCTGTTATCTGCCTGTGCTCTCGAATGCCATAGATTGGGTGAAGTGATTCAAATGTTTGTTGTTGTTTTTTTTATTTTTAGGAAAAGTTTTATAATGTATTGAGTTCAGACTCTCAAGACAGTTAATGAATTTATTTAAAATATTTATTTGATAAAATCTTGCTTGTGCCCATTTTCCCTGGCTTTTAGTAACCCTAGTGAAATTGCACTAATCCATTCCTTAGCTTTTTTTTCTTTTATTAATTTTTTCCTATGCTGCTTGTTTTACTTTACACATTAGCCCATGGATCGGATTCTATCAACATCGTTCACACCAAGGAAACTCTTTAGTACTTGAGCAAATACGAAACAAATTAGCTTGATACAAGTTAGCCATGCTGTTCGGCTAGGCAGCAACTTTTTTCATGTAATAGCCCAACATTATCTGCACAAATTATATAGACTGAACTGTTGTGTTGCTCAGTGGCTAATTCTGTTTTAAGTACTTTTACCTTTTTTAGGTTTAAGTCTTTCCACCACTTTCAGTTAGTAATGAGATTATATAAGCTCTCCATCTTTTTTTTGTATGTTATCTAAAGAATTCAATCTAAGGACAGTAGTTCAGCATTCACAAGGCTCTATGACTCTTACATAAACCTCTCATAGCAACTGATACAAAAGTCATAATCGCATTTATTAACACTGAGAACACAATTATTTGTCAATTATGGAAATACTATGCATTTACTATGCTTTCAAAACCTTGTCCTTTTTCAGTGAATGTTCTTGATCATTAAATATACAATGTGTATAGAAAAAAAATCACCCACTTTGAAATTTTCTTTTTTTTTTTTGCTTTACATGATTTACATTTGCTTTACCTTAAATTAATACACACACACACACACCACATATTTCTTCCCAGTTCACTTACTCAGTGCAACCTATAACATCCAAGTAAAGATATCACAGCTACAGTTCAGAAAAATGAAAAATCAAAAACAAGACATTAATAATTAATAAAGGATCACCCCCCATGTCAATATTTTATTGAACCACCTTTTGCTTTAATGACCAACTTTAGTCTGTTGAGATACTTCTCAATCAACTTTGCACATCTAGATTGAGCAATATTCTTCTTTATTTTGGGAATTTAGGTCTTTTTTAGCCTTCAGCCACTGTGGTCAGTTTTGCTGTGAGGTCAGTTCATGTTGAAAGGTATTCTGCCCATCTTCAACTTTATGGCAGAGGGTAGCAGGTTTTCCCTCAAGAATTTGATAGTACTTTGCTCCATCAATTTTTTTCTCTCTTACAATTTTCCTTCTTGCTCTTCCATCCAGTTTGGAGGGACAGCTAGGTCCAGGGAGGGTCCTAGTAGTACCAAACACTGGCCACTTCTTTATTATGGACTTTACTCTGCTCGTTGGGATTAATGAAGCCTTTTTTATATTCATCGTTGGCCTTATGTTTGTCCACAACTATGTCCCAGAGATCTTTTTGAAAGTGATTTGCCATAGTCAGTTGTTTGCGGTCAGTTGCTCTACCAAGCAATGGAATGGTGATCCTTTATTAATATCAGTATTAATATCGTTTTAGATTGCATCAAGTAAGTAAGGCTAGAAAAAATATTGGTTTGTGTGTTTTAATTTAAGGGTGTAAAGCAAAAAAAAAGAAGAAAGAAATGATATATATAGTGTGTGTGTTTGTGTGTTTGTTGTTTGTTCATAGGGGGCAATTATTTTCTTTACCCATTGTATTAAAAAAAAAAAAAGCTGTTGGAATCCATACAAAACTAGAGCATCCTTACAAAAGGGACTGCAGCACAATAATCATTGTATCTCATTTATTTTCTTTTAGAATTATTGAAAGCTAAAATCGTACAATAAAAAAAAAATGAATCACAATCTTATCATCAAACTTTTGTAAAGGATTGTTCAAAGTGTCGTAAAAGCTGCTTTAGGCAATTTTGATGCAACTGCCATTGTATAAGGTTATGTCAGTTGTCATGAAATGTTTGTGTACACGCCATATAGCCTTAATGTCCTTTCAGTGAAATGTTACCATCAATTTTATGAACTTCATACAGAGGATCTGCAATACATGACTAGCTACTTTTTCAAGTCTATGCATTCAAATCCTATGTGGCATTAATTTGTGCTATATATGTGTAGTTTATGTCAATATTTACACTCTAAGCATAATTATGGTATGGCGAATATTAGTTGAATTTAAAATGAATATATAAAAGTTATGAATTGTGTTGATTGAATCAGGACCTCTTCTCTGAGATAAAATCTTTTTATGACAAATATCAACCCCCAAGCACAGAGTAAATGACTAATAATTACTGTCCTGTAGACTATATTGCACCTTCCGTATATGTGTAACCTACAATCATAACGTTTCCAGCTGTTTGAAATAATGTGCTCTTGAACATAATTTTTGTTGAACCACTATCCATAAATCATAGTCATGCTCATGTATTAACTATTGAGATGTTGAAATGATGTACAGTGGTACTAGATTTTCTTCTTAAAGGTAGTCTAGATGACTTTCCATGATTTATATATAGTATATATATATAAGTGTATGTTTTAATGTATGCAGAATGTCCAGAACTTGTTTCATTCCATTGCATAATTGGCACAGATGTTGCTGCAATTACTTTGATCAGCAGGTCTTCTCTAAAATGATTCTAATAATAACATAATTTAAATGAAATGAAAAGTTTTTGATCCCATATTTGTAAACAAAATGTTTCTCTGTTTTTCGATTTGTCCTGGAAACATGAGATATTTTATTAAGTCTATTTCTAAAGGTAGAATATGCAATATATTTTTGGGACTATTTTTGAGGAATCTATTTAAATCAAAGTCCTTTTATTGTTTTAACTAATTACAAATGGTTTTGACGTGGATCATTAATTGAAAATAAGAATAACCAAATAGACATGAGATGAAAAAATGGACGTTGTTATAATTTTCTTAGGTTAGAATCCAAAGGTATGGAGTACTTGAGAGCCATCAATGGAAAAAAAAATGTACATATATTGATTATTGAAGAATGACTAGACCGTCTTTCAAATGAGATAATGTTGCACAGTATGTTTTAGTACTTACCAGACATGTAACTCTATATTTAAAGAAGTTATTTAACATTTGAGTATACAAACTATATAGATGATCTATCTATATTTCAAGTAACAAGTCATCTTAGTTGCAAAGTGTTTTGAAGTGCTGTTGCAATATTTGTGATCAACAAGCGCAGTAGATTTTTTTTTTAAATTGTTTGATTTGTTTATTATTTAAGCTATGAAGTCTTCAGTAAAATATTTTTTAAAAATTACAAAAAAACAGTAAACAAAATTCAAAGTTACAGTTGTATTTATGGCAACTTATGGAGTTGGCATCAAGGGGTAAAGACCAAAGCACACTCTTCTACTGGCACCCCGTGCATATATTGCATATGTGGGGCAACCTCAGCAACTAGTAACCATATAGTACTGCTGCTGTCATTGCAGAATGACTTCTGTCAACAGACTCTAGTCAGATAGGTACTTGAATTATCAGTTGCTGTGAATCATTTGTGTAGTATCATATAATGTGCATTTACATGTGGCCTTTTCCCATTCACTGTAAGCTGTTTTTGTTTGGTTTGCAGGAAACAAGCCAAATGACTCTAAAACTTGGTAGGGAAGCTATGTAAACTATTCCGAATACATATTTGACCAAGATCAGCAGGTGACAACAAAAGTCACTCTTCTACACTGGTTATTTGATACTAGAGGGACACAATGTCTGCTGTTTTGCTTTGATTTTTGTCTTTAATTTTCATATTTCAAAAAAGAAAGTTTGGCATCTTTTATCAGACATTGTTTTATGTGATACTGGTTGATTGTTACAGTATGACTCGTGGTTTTTGAGGCTTTTTGAACACTTGATTTACCATCATGTGCTAGTAAGACCTTCAGAGCTTCTTGGGAGGCCTACATGTCAAACATTTCTGGAGAGTGGTTAACTCTCCAAATTATGAGGGAGGTTGATCTGCATCTTCAAATCAGGGATGCCCAACATGGAGAGCTGATGTTCAGCACAGTTTATAAAATTTACCCGCCTCACACATGTCAATATACAGGTGAGTTGAAACAGGTGTGGCTGGGCAGGAATATCCCTAAACTGTGCTGGACATTGGCCCACTAGGACCAGAGTTGGACACCCGGGATTAGACCTTTCAGATCATTCTTTATAAGGAAAATTGGGACGCAATTCCCAGGTGTTTCTTGGTAGCCATAGAGGCTAGTTAATTGTTGCATGGCTGTATAAATGCTTAAGGTCATGGATTCCCTCTGTGTCATGGATTTTGACCACTTCTCTGTAATGAAAAATTGTTGATGTGATTTTGTATGATTCAGAATTCCTTGAACCACAACAACCAAAATCAAGAGGTATTTCCCAGTTCTGACCAATACAAAGATTCCTTTGTCTCTGCTTTCTGTGTAACTAGGTTAGTGCTTATAGCTAACATATATTTTAATAGAGTGGGAGAATGAATAAAATGTTATTTTTGAATGGGGACTTGGGGGAGGGGCTAATGTTTTAATTAGATAATTTGTGTCGCTTTGTCATGCACTCTTTTTTTTATGACTACAAGAATCCCTGCTGATTATTGTTCAAATGAAAGAGTATTTATAAAAAAAAACATTCTTTTGTTAAAACTGGCCTGGAGTGTTTTTATTGCTGCTTTTTCATCAATATAACTGAGTTTACAGTGTGACTGCAGGTTCAAAGTTTTTCATTTACAAGTTTAATATATAATACGATTGACCTTATTGTACAATTAAGAAATATGGTAAATATATTTTTTACCTTCGTTGATTGCATGAATCCTTAGACACTCTTAGGAGGATTTCTTTGAGACCTTTTTATCGCATTGTTCATTGTTTTCAACCAGCAGAGGTCATCAGTTACTCTCTTGTAGTTTGTACAATGTAGTTTGTTGTATAATTTACTCAGTCCTTGTGATTCATATTTGCATATTAGGCTTTGAAAAATGGCTAGTTTTTAAATAAAGTTTTATGATGTCACAAAAACAACACCTTTACAATAGATATCCACTGATTTGCCTACAGCAATTTGGCTCTGACCATTTACATTGAAGTACTATTGCTTTAGCCTGCAGTCCTTTCTGAGCAATGCACTATTAAAGCTGGGTGATATGGCAATAATATTATAGCAGCTCACTTGCCTGCTGTGAGGCTAGGATGCGCATAAGGTGAGAGAGGGCGGTGAATGTCTAAGCCCGGCCAAGTCACCCATCTCCACACTCATTATGAAGATGGCGAGCTTAGACACTCACTGCCAGCGTGCTACCACAAACCCAGTAAAGCACCATCATTTGAACCCTGTTGCTTTTTCCTCCTGTAACACATCAGAACAATGACAACAAGCACAAACTTGTTCAAATCGAACATCCCCCATGATGCACCTGCCCAAACAGCCAATGCCGGCAGCGTGCACCACTATATTATGGTACTTTATAAAAATTACAATTTATAAACATTTTCGTGTGAAAAAGTTCACCTCATGGAATATAATTTTTTTTAAAATATTTGAGCAAGCAAACATTAGATCTTTAATACAGTGCCTACAAAATATAATATATCTGATTAACCAAATTTACCAAAAATGCCAAAAAATGTAGCTATTTCAGTAAATTGTTCAGTATTATTATTACAGAAAGTAAGTACATTCCCTCAGGAGGTTGTATTGCGCCATTTAGCAGAAATAACAGGAATTTTGCGTAATTGTCCACAAGTCTTACGTTGGCTTGCGGAAATTTTGGACCAGTATTCCATGAAATTTCTTCATCCGAGTTTAAGAATTTTTTTTTGTTAGTTTTTTTGCATGTACTGCTCTTTTCAAATCCAATTCTTTTTTAACCTATTTGGTGGATTTGCTTTAGATTTTCTAACTTTTAACAGATGGCCTCACATTATCTTATTTTATAATATGATGCAGACTTCATAGCTGAATCAATGTTGTCTTTTTCACAAGGCTGAATGTGACAATAATTTTGTTCTGACATTTAAGGAGTCAGTCATCAGTGCTTTTTAAAAATGTTATACTCTGTGCTGCACTTAATTCTAGTTGGGCCAAATTATGTAAAACTTTTAAAGACATAACTGATCATGATTAATTCTTACATTACTAGGTGACAGTTTGTTTTCATATATCAGTCTTAATGACAGTAATAACAATATCAATTATGATTTACATTATTCTGCTATTACAAATAAAGCAAGTGGCAATGAAATAAAGCGTAATTATGACATTTACTTTTTTGTCCAAAGCGACTTCCAAGCTCCAGGAACAATCATGCATGTTTGCACATGACCGCACTTATGTGAGTCCTTCAAAGACGTACCATTCTTTTTACTCCTTAAATACAGATGGTAAGTGCTTCAACATAAACATTCTCCAGGCAGTGTTTAGGTGTTTGTTTGCTGGGCTTAGATGTGGGCATCTGGTAAGAACGGTTGGGTCTTGATGTGCTTCTTGATCTGGTTGGGGTGTAGGTCTGGGTCACGTAGCTGGGAACAGATTCATTGATGATCCTATAGGTGAGTATCAAGTACTTGAATTTGATACGTTCCACAATGGAAAGCCAATGTAAGAAGCCAAGCAGTGGCGTTACATGAGCAAGTTTCGGAGAGCACCAGAGCCTGGACTAGACGTGCAGGCTGATTTTCTGTATATTGTACAGGTCCTTCTCAAAAAATTAGCATATTGTGATAAAGTTCATTATTTTCTGCAATGTACTGATAAACATTA
>JBBIGC010000152.1:6175236-6188496 GCA_037576955.1 Lepidarchus adonis | reverse complement strand
GTGTGTGTGTGTGTGTGTGTGTGTGTGTGTGTGTGTGTGTGTGTGTGTGTGTGTGTGTGTGTGTGTGTGTTTAGGGTCCGACCCGTTGGGAGTGGTAGTGATGCAGACGCCTTAGACTTTGACAGAATGAAACAGGTATCAGTTAAGCTGCATTAAGCTGATGAGAATGTTTACTAAACTACACCATGACCATTATCATTCTTATTTAATTAATGTTGTCTTTTCATTAATGTGCCTGAATATATTAGGAAATTTTGGAAGAAGTTGTCCGTGAATTGCACAAAGTGAAGGATGAAATCATCGATGGTAGGTTCAATTACTTCATTTATACATTATTTATTATAACATTAAGTCCAAATGACTACTCTTTCCAAAATTACAGTAAAGCCTAATGAAATGAAAGAAAGATATGATAAGCACATGGCTTTGCACTTAATCATCTTGATTATGATAATGTATGACCTTATTTTATGCTAAATGAACCGTGGATCATGACTCTTTAATACATGTTTCTATCATCTCTTTCAGCCATTAGACATGAACTCAGTAGAATTAGCACGACATAATCTCCCTGGCCCATGTGACCCATCTTTTATGAGACCCAAACCCATGGCAGGATCTGCTGTAGCTGAAGAGGGGAAGATGCCCAGCAACATTACCGCCATGTTAGAGCAAATGGAGCAGTTTGCTCTAACATGAAGGGAAACATGTGCTAACCCTCAGATGTGTAAATGGATGGAGGACACTTGCACTGATCTCTTTGTTTTTGGGTTTTAATTCATATTTAACAGTCTTTTCAAAGTGTTCAGAGGAAATGTTTTGATGATTTATCCCTTTTTTGTTATTATTATTATTATTATTATTATTATTATTATTATTATTATTATTATTATTATTATTATTTGTGGTGGTAGTGGTGTTTATGTAAGTGGTAGTTGGTTAGTGAAGACAATGATAATAATAATTAAAATAATAATAGTAATAATACTGTAATTCATTGTTGCACATGTCTAAATGTTAGCCTTTTATATTTTTATTGATCTTTATTTTCCTTTTCTTGTGTTAAAAATGTTGATTATAAGTATATACACTACAAGTTTGTTTCTCACTTTTTTTTTTAGATTTTTAAAATCCTTTGGGAACACTAATGTGTGTGTAATCACTGACTGAAAGATTTTTAAAACAAGTTGGAACCAGTGATAAGGGACAGGAGACAAACTATTGCTTTTTGAATATTGCAATCTTATGATCAAATGAACAAAAACAAACTGAACATCAGTACACCAGAGTATTTGTGACCATGATGTTAATAAAATGTTTACTGGCTGCAAGGATATGGCAAAGAATTCCTTTTTTTGACCAAGTGCTTCCTGGTTTGGAGAAGAAGTAAAAAAAAACATTACATTTAAATGAACTGAAATAAAACTGTAAAAAAGTGTCTTGGATAAATGAGCGGGTGTGTTTACTAGCGACAGATTTGTTTTCACTTTACCATGGTATGGTGATTAGAGCTCCCCCTAGAGGCACCAGCGGGAATATACCGAGAGATAATTTGCTTCCAATACTTCACATCATCGGCTCCGATAATGTTTGGGTTAGCTCTTTCTTTTAGTATCTATAACTGCCCTATCTAGAACGACTCAATATTTATGTCCCAATATTTAAAAGCAGGCAGATAGAAATCAAAAGCATTTTTGAGAATTCAGTTTCTACAATAAAGGGAGCAATGCAAGAGAAAGACAGAACAGAATATAGATATTTCAGTCCTGACACTACAAGTATTTTTATTTGTAAATTAGTTATTTGGTTATAGTCTCTCTCTTTTTTTTTTTTTTACAAAACTATATCTAGTTCTGATTAGCCACAATTTGCATTCATAAATATATTTACATATATAATAAATTAGGTCAATGTTAAAGGTAATAATGCACATTTCCATCGTAAAACACAACCTGAGTTAATAATTGAATTTTAAAACATTTTAATATTGAAATAAATCCAAATTAACATTTCATAATAATGGAATATGTGAGAGTGATACGTACGCACGTTTCAAACGTATCTACGGTATTAAGAAATCACGACAGTTTCAATGGCTTTTCAGTTGAAATGATCCGTTTTTGTGTATGTATCATTTGGATATATTATTTAAAATAAGATTAAACAAAGTCCTCTTTACAGCTTCACGCTTACAGGAAATAGTTGGTATCAAACGAGAGATAATGTCCATAAGTCTTTGTATTCCGTTTGTTATGATTACACGCCGCGTCCTTTGATACATATGAACGTGCTTTGACGAAAGCGTTCGTGTGCGCGCGCGCGCCTGACTCTTCAATCTCGCGAGAGTTGGAACTAGAACGTAGTGGCGACGTGAGCGCGTGCGAGCGTAGTGGAGTTATTTGTATTATAGAAGAGAGAGGGAGGCAGCTCGGGCAGCCTTCGTTTCAGTGGAGTGGGTGTGTGTGTGTGTGTGTTTGTGGAGCAACGAGCGTGTATGTGTGCGCGCAAGCAAGTTAGCAAAGCTGGCGGAGTTCAACATGGCATCCGGCGAAACGCTGTACATAGAGACAGACGGGTCGGAGATGCCGGCTGAAATTGTGGAGCTCCATGAAATCGAAGTGGAGACGATTCCCGTGGAGACCATCGAAACGACAGTGGTAGGAGAGGACGACGACGAGGATGACCAGCCCATGATCGCGCTGCAACCCCTCGTAACAGACGATCCGAACCAGGTTCACCACCACCAGGAGGTGATCTTGGTGCAGACCCGAGAGGAGGTGGTCGGCGGCGACGAATCGGACCTACGGGCCGATGATGGGTTCGAGGACCAGATCCTCATCCCCGTCCCCGCGCCCGGTGCAGATGAGGATTACATCGGGCAGACCCTGGTCACCGTGGCAGGGAAAAGCTCCGTGGGGCGGATGAAGAAGGGGGCAGGTGGTGGCAAGAAATCTGGTAAAAAGAGCTACTTGAGTGCCACCGAGGCCACCGGGAGGAAATGGGAGCAAAAGCAAGTGCAAATAAAGACTCTAGAAGGAGAGTTCTCCGTGACGATGTGGGCGTCAGGTGAGTACGCTGTGCCAAAATGTGGAAGTTTATCTCGGCGGGTCGCTACCGTGTTGGGAGCCCGGCCTGTCAGGGCGTTGTCTGCCCACAGCGGCTTCCTCCGCGACCGCGTCTCGTAGCGCAGTGCCAGGAGTCTCGCTTTGGTCGCCGCGTCCCAAAATGCGAGCACTTCGACTGGTGTGTTTTTGTTTTGAAGGGAGGCCATGTTTTTAGGTGTTGCTGGGCGCCGCCATGTTCGCCGAGTCCAGTATGGCGGCCCGTAAAAATGGCGAAGATGGCGGAGAGAGCACTCTGGCGACGCCGCCTGTAGGCCGCAGAGTAGAGCACGGCAGAGCTAGTTCGTTAGCATGGAGCCGCAACGGAGCAGAACTGGGATCTCTTCAGACTAGATCATGTTAATGTGTTGTGCCACAAAAATGAAGTGTTGTTGTTATGGGATGTTTCTTTTACCAAGTTTATCTGTAATTTAGCCGTTATTTTAGCTGTTTAGCACGCTAGCCAAATTAGCTTCTCGGCTAATGTGCTTTGTTTGCAATTGTAACGTTTACCAGAATGTGATCTATTGACCCACTTGCATTAAATTAATTGCTACTTTTATTGCGATTGATCATAATCACGTTATATTAAAACCACATATGTTAACAAGGTACAATTTTCGAGTGTTTTTTAAACGTCTTTTTTGGGCCTAAGTCACTTATGTGCCCCAAGTGTATAAACCGTATAGTGCAGTTCCTCCAACGCCAAGGGCGCTTCTGTTTCTGCACACTGACTGCTTAGCTGGGGTTTCGCCAGTCTGTCAACTGTACGTTCACATAGATCAGTCGTATCTTTGCTCTCTGAGCCTAGTATTTGCTTTGTCAAAAGCAAAGGAATCATCAAACTGTTTTGGCTGAGCAAATCTAGCTCCCACAGTGGATAGTACATGGCGACTGTTTTGATCATGTTTGCCTGTGGGATAATCCTTGTTAATGGCTTCAAGTCCTCTAGCTCATATGTGGGAAGCCTTATAGTTTGCAGACAGCTGATTTAATTTCTCTATTTCACTTTCTTACTGATGCAGACATGCAGCATGAATGCCTTAAATAATAGTTTTGATTAAACAAATTAAGAAGGCTGGTTGCGCCGATAACTTTTAGAATGATTAGTATTTAGAAGATACACAATTTTATAAATGTATAAACATTTAAGTACATTTTTACAATATTGTCTACTATATTTGTAACTCTGATATGCATTTAATTTGGAAGCAGTTTGGTCTTTTCGAATAGTCTGAAGCATCTAGAAAATTTTAAATATTCCTGTTAACTGTCAGCTCCTGGATGCCATATGTAAAAAGCAGAATATAATATATAAACTGCTTAACAATGGAACTGCCGGAACTTCGGTGCCTGAAATATTGTGAACACGTTAGAATTCTCTGTATTTCTGCCTAAATATCACCTGAACATTAGGTTTTCACACAAGTTCAAGTAGGCAGCAATCTAAGGTAAATGAGTAAAGTGATTTTTATTGTGATTTTTATTGAGGAAAACAATCCATTATATTTATATATATATATATATAATATATAAGTGTTTTTTAAAGCACGGCTGTAGTTATTGTGATTGGGTATTGTGATCGTACACTGCTTGACAAATGTTTGGAATTCCTTTTTTCAATCCAGTTTTTTCCGTATAGAACACATTTATTATGATGCCAGTGCTTCAAATCCTCATATAACTGAAGTAATAATCAGACAATGCTGTTTGAGAGAGCTGCAGAACACAATTAAAGGAGAATAATTAACATTCATAATGCCTCATAGTGACAATCTCAAGTGCAGTATTTGATCTGTACTGTAATCTAATACATTTCTACATGTTTTATCTTGCTAAAACATAAAATATCAAACGGAAGGTTTTAAAATGTCCTCACTAGAATGTGCTAATTCAGTTCAAGTCATTATTGTTAAATAAAACCAATATATTATTATGTACTAATATATATTATTAAATATTATGATTGATTCCTTCCTTTAAACTGTAATGTGTAATGGCTGTCTATTTGTATCACTGTGTACTATAGCACACTTCTCTGGAAAGTCTGAGGTTGTTCAGGACACTCACAGCACCTAAATATTTAATTTCAGATGACAAAAAGGACATTGACCATGAAACTGTGGTGGAGGAACAGATTATTGGGGAGAATTCTCCTCCAGACTATTCTGAATACATGACTGGAAAGAAGCTCCCTCCTGGTGGCATCCCTGGAATTGACCTCTCAGACCCCAAACAACTAGCGGAATTTGCCAGGTGAGAAATTTCACACTTCAGCAATTCTTATGTGAGTCATGTATGTGATTTAATGATTTAGCGTTTGAACTAAATCAGAATGACTATCAGCGGTCAATGTGACTATTGTGTCGATCGCTCTTAACTGCCCTTTGTGGTTTAACTTCAACCTTGGACAGCTTATGACCAGCAAAAGTTGGTGAAAACTCGTAAGTTTTGCTGGACACTGACCCACCAGGGCCCGAGCTGTACACACGGGTTAGTTTTTAATTCTTTTCTAATGAAAATGTTTTTTACAAGCAGTGGTTCGAGTGTGAGGTTTGTTGTTTGTTTTGTTTTCTCCATTAATAATAAAATCCTTAACTGAAAAATGCAATATGTTTACTTGTGTTGTTTTTGACTAATATTTAATATTTTTATGATCTGAAAACATTTAAGTGTGACAAACATGGAGGGAAAAAAATAAATCAGGATTTTTATATATATATATATATATATATATATATATATATATCATTTTAAAAGTAGCTTGCAAACCTAAAAAGTGTGGGCACCCCTGTCCTAGGTAATGTGAAAATATTCAGGGAATACAGCAAAAGTTTGTGTATGGCAAGGCCAGAAGACATTTAGGGCCTAAAAAGTCACTTGGCACAGAGAGGTCTAAGCTGCCATCAACATGATGACATTTTTGGAAAGTCCAATATATTTCAGCAAGATCACGCCAGGTCTCCTGCTTGTGCTAGAACAGTATGGCAGTAAACGGAGTGTGTGCTTGACCGACCCGCTGATAGTCCTCTTCTGTCTAATATTGAAAATTGAACAACTTAAGACGTGTATCATTATTAAAAACAAAGGTGATGTAGCAAAGTAGTAAACATGCTTTTGTCCCCACTTTTTGACAAATTCTTCTTGTTCATCTTCAGAAGTCTTTTCAGTGAAAACATTGGATCTTTTTCTTTGTACATTTAGTTTAAAAAGACATTCAAGAGAATAAACCAGTTCCATTTTTACCTTTATTGCATTTACCAAAATTTCCCAACAGAAATGGGGTTTGGATATATTTGACTACGGTTCCATAGATTCAGTTTGGTTCTGTTCCTTTATGTGCAAATTGGCTTTCTGTACAGTACAATTGAATAATAATAATTAAATGGTCTTTCTTAGTCCCTACAGTAACACTGGCGGCCCTTTTGGTCGCAGCTCAGTACGGTAAGTTGTGAATCACTGTGAATCACTGCTAAATATTAGTCTTGGAGTAAGCAGCTATATGGTGAATAATTAAATCAGTAAATGGGGCTGTAGTGGCGAAGTGTTTTTTGTTCAGTTGTATTTGTTTCAGTGCACCCACTTATGTTTACAATAGACCACTGTAAGCAGATAAAGGTGGTGGTTTCACTGTGTGGAGTAATTTGTTTTGCTTTAAATCAGTTTATGAAGTCCATTGGTCTTTTTTGCTTCTCCTAGAATGAAGCCACGAAAGATCAAAGAGGACGATGCCCCCCGGACGATAGCCTGCCCCCACAAAGTAAGTGTGTTTTTTATCTTTTTACATTTGATCACAGATAGAGAACTACTCGGCATTTAAATATTCAAGTCACACCAGAAAACTGTTAATTGCATTTGGGTTTAACGGGTTTAGTTTGTCTGTTTGGCTCTGCGTATTTTGCATCATCCAGTGTTGACACAGACCTGTTCTGTAACAAACATTAATTTGAAATCCGTTCTTGTTGAATAGTTATTTTTTACATCATGTGTTAATGTTGAATGATTTCGTTTCAAGTTGAAATTGCAATTTGAAGTAGTGCACTTTGTAAATTGCAATTCGGTAACAGTCATGTTTTTAGCAGTAGGATCTGCCACTCTGATATTTTTTAATAAATAAATTTTCTCCTCACTCTCATCATAATCACTTTACTGTTTACCATAGGGATGCACTAAGATGTTCAGGGATAACTCTGCAATGAGGAAGCACCTACACACCCACGGGCCCCGGGTTCATGTGTGTGCGGAGTGTGGGAAAGCCTTTGTGGAGAGCTCCAAACTTAAGCGCCACCAACTCGTTCACACTGGAGAAAAACCTTTCCAGGTTTGAACATCACTTGCATCTCCAAAGCACAGACAGTTTTATTACAACTAAACCTAAATTTTTAAACTCATGCTTATATATTGGGCTCTTTTTACCAGATGCTTGTTTATCTACAGCTGTAAACCATTAGCTAACTCTTGCTTTTGTCTCTCCTGATTAGTGCACTTTTGAGGGCTGTGGGAAACGCTTTTCGCTGGACTTTAATCTCCGCACACATGTCCGGATTCACACCGGAGACCGCCCTTACGTCTGTCCATTTGATGGCTGCAATAAAAAGTTTGCTCAGTCCACCAACCTCAAGTCACACATTCTTACTCACGCAAAAGCCAAAAACAACCAATGAGCACCTCTGATCTGTTTTCCCTTTTTCACCTGAACCCAGCCTCAACGTGACCGCATCTTAACACTGGAGGTAATAACTGTGCTCTTCTGTTATTCTCCTAAGGAGTGGGGGCAAAAAAAAGACCTGATGGTCTTGGGATAAATTATGGAAATTGTAAAAGACACAAAAGCTAAACATTGGGAACCCCTCTGTCCCCAAATCAGCCTGCGAACCATGCAGCCTCAGCCGAGGAGTAGAGTCGGGCTGTGTCCAACCCAGGTGAACATCCCATGTTTTGATGGTGGGCACATAGCAGCCAGCAGAATGATGGAACTCATGGACACTCGTAGACATTGCTTTTTACCACAGAGATGAACATTTGGACATGTTCCTCCATTTCTTTTCACTTTTACTTAAATCTCACCAGTCTGCATAGAGATAGCTTTTAATTTTGTATTTCTCCAAGTGTGCATATTGTACACTTATTTTGGGATATGCTTAGTAATGCGACCTTGTGATCATTCTTTATCCCTGAAAATTTAAGGTTTTGCTTAGAACATGTTCTTCTTGGAAGGGTGGATGATAGTTACTGTAAGACAATACTTCAAAAGTATTTTATGTAAAAAGTTCTCGTTTTTGTTTTATTTTCCTTCTTTATTTGGTTGTAATCTAACCATTGAATAATCTTGTGTAAATGTATGGCTGTATGGAGATCATGTAGAAATGGAAAGCAGCGTGATTTCAAGTGTTTTGCTTTGAAGCGTTTTGTCTTCAGTTAATTTCCGTTTTGTTGCATTTGTCTCACATGACAAAGAACGTTAACACACTTTTAAGCCCATCTCACAATAAACCACAATGTGACCTATTGTTTTTCTTTGTTTAGAATGTATTGTAAAGGCCTGAACCATGAAATATTTGTTAATATTTACATTTCCATGTATTTTGGTGAGCTCCAATTAAAAAAAAAACTGGATGAGATTAAAACGTTTGTCCCACCATTTGTGGGTAGTTATGCCAAGGCCTTTCTTTACAATCAGCAATTTATTCTCCCTGTTTAAATGGCAGGAAGCTTTCCTGGACTACATTTTTCTTTCTTTGGAAGGTCTCGCCAATGTGTAGTTCAGAACTAGGCTGCATCTTGCCTCCTATTTTCTTATCTGTGATGACTCATTATAATGTGTGCTGACCTCTTGTGGGCAAGATGTGAAGTAAGATGTCATTTCTGCCAGAGATCTAGATCAGTTCACATGGGGTTCTGTTTTTGTCCTCGTGTTGTTATGCCTAAGTGACTGTGATACTGTGTTGTAGTTTTCTGGACACAGCTGCTTGCATCAGAGAAAAAAACAAAAAACTTTATCTCTGGAAATTAATTTGACAATGATCACATAGATGCTTTGAAAATTTTACTGTTTGTGGAACACCACAACATCACAGCCTCATTCATTACTTGTCCATGGTCCTGAACTACTGTGATAATTCGATTATACTCCATTAATAACCATCAAACATACTCTGGAGCATGTGAGGATTAGCTTTTCTGACGTACAGTACTCCGCTAAGCAGAAGACTCAAATTTTTACACCAATTGTGTTGTCAAAAATTACTAATAGCTGTAGGTGCTTGTGTTTAATGATTTTTCACATTTCTTGCGTAGGGCTGATATGGAAACTTGCAGCACCTATGTAAAGTAATAACCATCTCTTGGTTCTGACAGTAATCTTTTAAAAAGTGATTTTACATTTTTAGTGGCAAAGTTTGACTTGTCCATTCCCCCTCTCCCCAGAATTGGAAAAACATCAATAAGGTCACATTTACTGACTAATCTTTAGAAATTGTTCTGGGCACAATAAATACCATATATTCCCAATCATATTAAAAATGGTTAAGCATACTTAAGTCTCGCAAACTACTAAGTGGTATGACTTACTTTGTAAGTTTTCACTGTTAAATATTAAGTGTTTTTCAGGTCAAACTGTCAAGATTGCTTTGGTCAGAAAATACACAAAATGCAAAAACTAGTAAACGACATAGGAAGAAATTCATTGCCAGTAATTATGATATTTCAAACAACAGTGAATATTACTAGAAAGGTCAAAAATGTTTTTGTACCCCACACACAGTAAATCAGGAAGCAAAACTTTCTTCTAATATCACAGCCGGACAATTTCAGTAGTTGTATCCAACTCAGAGTCACCAATTCTTCAAAAACAATTGGGCATCATCTTGTTGACTGTTAACAAACTTTGTCTCTTAACAAAACCATGTCTTTTTTCATCAAATCACAGTTGTGGGCTGTGAACCAATCATCACTGAGACATCACTCAAAGGCCCTTGAACCTTATTAGGATGCTGACATTTCAGGAGATTTTAGCTCATAATCTGCTTCCTTCATGATGCTAAGATAGGGCCATGGTTGGGTCTTCCAGCAGGACAATCATCTTAAGCACATCTCTGAAGTCACACAAAGTGTTCACGGACTAGAGATTTGGGCTCTAGCAGTGACCTCTCAGTCCCTTGACCTAAATGCAATTGAAAACCTGTGAAGTGAGCTTAAGACGCAAGTACACTAAAAAGGAGTAAAGGCTTTGCAGACATCAGCTATTGAAGAATCCTGTTCAGAGCCTGTTATCTGACTTCGTTCTTCTCTTCTAGAATAAGAAAATCAGTGCTGTTATCTGCACAAAATACTAATGGGGAGGTCCCAACAATTTGTGGGAAATTTACTTTATAAAGATTTTAAAAACATTGCTTTTTAAGTGTAATTTTACATTCATGCTGGTAAACAAAATGTTTCATAGCCATTTTTTACAGTTTTATTTCAAAATGCACTGTCAAATTGTGACGAATTTCTAAATGAAATCTTGCTAATACAATATCTGCATGAAACAAACAACACTTTTCTGTAAAATCTAAAGAACCATTAGCAATTATTTGTTAATATCTTGAGGGGGGAAATGAAAAAGCAGCCAATCCAGTAGTGTGATTTATTATATATGGCCTCAAGGCTTATTTGACTTAATGGGCCTTAATCCAAGTCATGCTTGACTTCCAGAGAGTAATAAATTATTTGACCCTTCAAACCTGTCAGGGTGTCGTGCTTACACTCAACAGCCTTGGGTTCATCTAAGCATCTGACTGAGGATCTGAAACCAAAGACAAGTTACTCTTACATAGCAATTGATGACTATAAATGCTAACAGTTTCTGCTTGTGAGTGTCTGAAACGTAAGTAAAAAATGGAAGAGAAGGGGAACTGTTGACATCAAGACATCTTGAAGTCTACAGCAAAACTTTGCATTACTCAAAGAACCTCCAGGATGATTTAGCTAGCGTGGGAATAGTGATGTTTTGGTTCTCTGTGATTTTGTTGCACAAACATAATCCATATACAAAGGTCACCAGAAAGTGACTTTAACTTTGGGAATCGAGTGTCTGATGAAGTCTTATCAGAGGGGAAAAAAGGAGAAGCGTTTTGAATAAAGAATATCTTTCAATCTATTAAGTATGAGGATGAGTATATATATATATATATTGTGCTTTGTGTGTCAAACAGTGCCACTTAGATTGTTTTTTGGCTATTACAAGAAAACAATGATTCACTTATCCAATCCTTGCAGTACTTTAAAAAATGAAAGATTAAGGATTTGAATAAGCCTTTAGTGTTCATGGACTTGCACTTCTTTGAAATATCATTGAAAATCAATGATTTGATCTTAAACATGCAGTGCATGGAAGACAATCTATACTCATTAGCATTCTACAAGAAAAGGGGAGAAAAATGTTAAATTAAGAACAGAAACATTTTCAAATTGTGATTTCCTCCAAACATTTACAGGATTTAGAAGACACTCTTAACCCAGAGCGACTTAAACAGGTGTATTGTAGTCTACAAAGGAAAATTGCCCCTTACAATATTAAATATAGACTTAAGTAAAGAACTGATACCCAGAGGTATAGTTAATCTTTACTTTAAAAAAAAACATATTTCTCAAGATAATGAAGAGGTGGGTTTTCTGGTCTTCAGTTTTTTAAAGACAGGGAGGGAATTTTTTCTGGTCAGAGGAAATAATTTGGACAACAGTACACCTTGCTGATTTTTTGTTTCCTCACTCACAAAGAAAAGAACAGTATATAATTTTAATAGTAGGTTTGTTTTAACAGTGAGAGATAGAATATCAAAAAGAAAATCCAGAAAATCACATAATGTAAAATATATAAACTGATTTTCATTTCATTGAGTGAAATAAATATTTGATTCCCTACCAACCAATAAGAATTCTGGCTCCCACAGCCTGGCTAGATACAGTCGTATGCAAAAGCCCCTTTAATTAATAATTTTTTAATTGAAAAAATACACAATAATTTCAGCAAACATTAATGCATAGTTACTTTTTTGCCATAAAAAACATTTTATGTTTTTATGTATTATGGCACTTTGCAAAAGTTTGGCCGCCCTAAGAGTTCCAAAGTCTCATATTCTTTTTACAAGGTTTCAGATATTAATCAGCTTGTTAGTTATGATTCATGGCAACAGCTGCAATTAGTAAATGCCATTAGTAGAAGTCAGCTGGTGCCAATTTCAAAGCTTTACAAATATTCTGACTCTTTACACCTTGTGCACACACTTGTGGACACTCAACAACCATGGGTTCTTCTAAGTAGCTGTGTAAGACTCCGCACAATGCAGGAGAAGGCTAATAGAAGATAGCAAATCATTGTCATCTTGCACTTTCCACAGTGAGAAATGTAATAAAGAGATGGCAGTTCAGGGGAACTGTGATAAGGTCTGGAAGAAAACTATCAGAGAGAACTGCTCGTATGCTGGTCAGAAAGATGAATTAAAATCTCCAGGAAGTTTTATCAGACTCTGAAGTGGTGGTGCACTGTTCCACTGTCTTTAATGGAAGAATCAGCAGAAGAAAACCTTACCTGCATCCCCATCATAAAATCCAACGTCAGAAGTATGCAACAGATTATCTACAGAAGCCTGATGCGTTTTGGATACAAGCTCAATACAAAGTATTGTTTTGCTAAGGGAAAAAATAAATGTATATATATATTTATAGTTTTACATTTAAAATCTGCATCATATTTTTTTACTTAGAAAATGTGTAATTTGATCAGAGGCAACCACACTAGCATGTAACTATGTCTTCAGCAGAAATTCTAATGATTTTTCTTTGCCTGTATATCCTGGGGGCACTGAATAATTCTCTCATAAATATGATTACCACATTTCCCAGTAATGTTACAAAAACATATACTGGTACAGCCTGCCTTAAAATTTCAGGCAAAACCAAACAGGCTTGTTTAATGGTGAATTAGTGGGAGGCATGTATTGTTGAAGACTGAACTATTTAGAAAATAAATTGTGCTATATTTTCCAGATGTTTGATTGGTTGCATTACATTGTCAGTAACGATGTTTGATTGGTTATATTACATTGTCAGTAACGATGTTTGATTGGTTATATTACATTGTCAGTAACAATGTTTGATTGGTTATATTACATTGTCA